>DWRA01000364.1:0-26376 GCA_018250295.1 Spathilepia clonius | reverse complement strand
TTCACCCCAGATAAGACTAGAATCCCAACTGAAGTCGACCACACATGCGTTGTGACCCTGAGGACTAAGTTGGAATGCCTCGTTAAGTTTATCTCCCTTACCACATAAATATTGCAAAATGATTGGCACATCGATAATAATTAAATATTATTATCGTGGAGCGTTATGTTCCCGTTATAAAATCGTTTCACCAATAGGCGCGCCTAGAGAGTATAAAAAGTATGCTCTCTAGGCGCGCCTAAAGTGGGCAGAATAAATGGAGTTGTGTGTTTCAAAAAGACGATGAAGATTGCAAAAGGAATGGGAGAAAAAGAGAACGTGACAGAGAAAGAGAGAGAGATATAGAGAGTGAGAGAGAGTGGGCAACAAGGAGATAATAGTTTCACAGTAATAACAATGTTTCACTTACTTCATCATTTTGCGACAATGGATCATCGCCAATCACGGCCCTGGGATCCATAGAGAGCTTCTCTTTCAAGTCATTGTAGAAATTTCTATGTGATTTGATACTGAAATAAAAAACGAAACATTAGTGGTCATTGCCGCCCGTACACATCTGTAACAAACTTATAGAGAACACGGATTTTAGCTGAAGTCAATCACAGATGTGTTTCGATCATTAAGCATTAAGATGGCGTCATGTGTAAGTCAGCCGGCATTCAAAAGCAACTATCTTTCCTAATATGAAATTGCCACAAGAACATTTTAAAAAAAGTTCAATTTTTTGTGTTTTATGTCTATTCTTTTTTAAGTCGAATTCAATAAAAACTTGCCACTTAACATTTATCTCTAGAGAAAGCTTGAAAATATTTTAATTATAGTACCTTCAAATTCAAAAAATTGTGAGCTGATAATTAAAATATTGGTATAAAAATTTCAGAATTAAGATTTCTTTCAATCAAGAAAGTGATGCACTATGAGAAAAAGCTTCCATTTTTTAAGATTTTGGTTTATTTAAAAATCACTAACTCTGCAAAAAATTTTAGTTTTTTGCATTTTTTATGCAGGACTCCTAAACCATGATTAAGTAAAATAGTTTTAAGTGAAGACACAAAATAAAAAATGCTCTTTTTTGGATCATTCCAATATACATACATTGTTTTATATATGTATGTGTATTAGTCATAAACATTTGAAATTCTCACACAGACCAACATAAAATAATATTAATGTATTGCATGACAACAATTCTATCTGGACATTAGTAAAATCATTAGGACAATCAAACAAGAGACAGGCCGCTCACTGATTGCTATTATCACTATAAATACTAATTTATTTGGATTTGACAAACATATTAGTCTAGTACTGTGCTATTGGTTTACAAAGACAAAAGTTGAACACTCATCTTCCTGTTTCATGGCCAGCCCATTACTGTCCCACTGGGCTCGGGTCTCCTCTCAGAGTGATAGGTTAAGTTAGGTTAGAGCACTAAGTGTCCAAATGTAGATTTCACACACTTTTTCATTGTCATTCCCAATAATTATTTTCTTATGTAATGTAACAATTTAATGTTAAGATCACAATACGAAGTTTTGATTTCTTAGTTGCCAAGGTTTCATATTTTAGTTACAAATTCGGGTTCGTACTGGCTTGCAATACATGATTTTAGGCCAATATTATTTCGGAATTGATACATTTTGTAATATAACGGATACTAGACGCTTTAGACGCTTTATATACTCACAGCCCCACAGTAGGATTAGGGAACCTGTGTCGTGGGTGCCATGGACACAAACAAAGACAAATACACAAACACCCAGACCCAGAACAGAAATCTAAATTCATCATTCAGATTTCTGTCTGACCAGGGATCGAACCCGGAACCCACTGCGTGTCAGACCGGTATGGTGACCGCTCCGCCTTGGGTCGACAATACTAACGATACAACAAATATCAGCAACTAAGAAATCAAAACTTCGTAAAATAAATATTCCTAAATTCATACATTCTTTGAATATATCCATGGGTGAGAATAATTATGTATTCTACTATACCTACGTGTTATTCTGCAAACAAGTGATTTAATTTGATTTTATTTACTTTACACATTAACATCATTTATTTAAGTATTAATGATCAGTATCAGTAATCATTAGTATCAGTAGTTAGCTATTTTTCAGAATAGCTGCAGCTGAAATCACATTACTAAAAAACGCTGAAATGGTAACGTAAGTTACTAAAACATAATTAAACATTTCTAAAGATGTCTGTAGGAATGTAGTAATCACCTTGACATAATATCTCCAGAGGGAGATGGAAGAGCATTGAGCATGATGGCCCACGCGAGGCTCCGTGGCCGCACCAGTCTGAAGTGCAAGGCTGCATTCCTTAGGTAATCTATAGTCCATGTTGGGAACTGAAGGCTGGAAAAAAACAGGTGTGGTATTGGTATACTGTAACTCAAAACATCTTTATCATCAACTGATTGCTGTCCTACTGATGGGTGCAGGCCTCTCAAAATAAGAGGGTTTAGGCCATGGTCATAATGGTCAAATGTTGATTGGTTGACTTCAAACATCTTTAAGAATTTATTTTAAAGAACTCTCAAGTATGTAGGTTTACTAACAATGTTTTCTGTTAGAACTCTTTGTGGTTCGATTCCAGAGGCAACACAGCCACACTTATTTCTAGTTTATAAGTGTTAAATACTGCTGTCTACTGGTTTGAAGGGTGTGGTAAGGGAGACATACTTATGTGAGGCGGTTTCTGCTTAGTCTTATATAGGGTCGAGTATAGGTGGCTATGGGCAGCGGTCATTACAAAATAATGTTAAACCGTTGTTTTGATGTAGTAATATAGTTATTGAAATTAAATTCAAACTTCTAATAAAACAGTTTCTAAGATACTTGCATTTTCTTATAAATTGCAAGTCACAACTCTTAGAAAACGAAAATTAGTCATTAGATGCAAAGGTACTATGACACTGCAAAACTATGAAGCAGTTTTTATACAGGTTTCATAAATATACGAAAATATTATACAAATTTCACTTAAATAAAAGAATGTAAAACCAGTATTTATATCAGCCTTAGATATTCTTGCTAAAGTACTAAAATATCAAAGACTGCTACGCAGAAATTAATTTTAGCTTTTCCCCCATTTTGACCATTTCTATGTGGTCTGTATGTATGGACAGTACTTTTTTTTCATAAAGTTTTTGATACCATATTTAATTTAATACAATTATGAACGTTTTTAATTCATTAGAAAGTATTTAGATGTTTTGCAAGGTTAATTACTTAATGATACAGTAATGAAAGGAATTAGTCATATTATGATTAAGCTTTTCATTAGAAATTTCAACAACAAGTGTATTTAAACATTTTCGATTTTTTAATGTCAAATAGTCTAATGTTATGTAAAAGTCTCACACACACATTTAAGTCAATAATACTATTAAAAAATCCAGTCCAATTCCTATGATAAAGAAGCGAATGATCTTAAACAAATATTTAAACAAAGAAAATTATCGTATCGATAACATTCGATACTTACTCATAGTCGATGGCTTCGACGTGCTTCACGGGGGAGCTCGGCCCGTTTGATTGATCCGACTCCTGTAACACAAGCAACTTTTACAATATAAAAGCATTCAGTAACAAATAATTGAACCAGCAATAATTACCATTTTGACTCGTAATTTTCAAGTATAGAGCATTGTGACTACAATTATTATAGTAATAAAATTGCCCTCTTTAATATGTCATTGTTTATTCTTAACACTCGTTTTATTTATTTTGTAATACACTTCTTATTAAATATAAATTGGTAAATCGCACAGATTTTATGTGGCTCGATTGAACCTTGACTTTGGTTTGGCAGTTGACTAAGTTGACTTGAATTGGCTCGTAACTGACAGTGACAGAGAGTAGCGACTTTCATCTCATACGACTAAGTGGATTCGAAACGGAACGTAAATAGTTATTTTTGTATTTTTTTATAATATAAAACTTTATGTAATATGATATAATGTACTTTAAATACCAACCAATATGTAATGTAAAATGTATTGATGTACGCATTTGCATGATGTGACTTTAAATGAGAAAATCACAATGCTGTATTTTTATTTTTCTTCAAATAATTCAAAGAAGTAACAAGTCATGTGAATTCTAATTATTTTTTTGCAAAAAAAAATACAAATATATAATTCAAAACCTTTATATTCGTTTGAAATTTTGGTTAACCACTAAACCAAATTAATCCATACGAATGGTGAAATGAAACCAATAAACAGCCAGCCAACAGGCTACAAAAGACTTAAGAAGTTTGTCGAAGCTAATGTAATATAATATTTGTTAATCTGTGGATCTATGAATCTTTCTCTTTTTAGCTAACGAACGCGCTCGTTTGCTGCGTTTTTGAGTATTTGATATGACTGTTAAACAAGTTTTATACTCCTCTGTATTGTAATTTGATGCTCGCGGAGAGATTGATGTATATCGGTTACCATGCATTCGTCGAGGATCGCTGCAATGGTGTGTAATGTATTAACCGTTACTGTGTTGATACGCATAGCGCGATCGCAAGCGCCGAGCCTTCTTCGATGACCATAAGCGACAACAATGATCGCCAACCTGCCGTTGCTCTTCGCCAACGGCAGCCCTACGGGGCTGTCGTCGATCACGGCCGGCGAGCTGGAGAAGTTCATCACGTTCATGGTGACATGTTCCTGGGGTCATGACACGGTAAAACACATCCGCAAGCCGCCGTGGTGGCCCAAGGACGTCGAGTTCTCCCACCCATTCGTTCGGCCTGGCGAAGTGCCGGATGACTGGGAGATAAGACTGAAGAAACTCGTGAGGCGCTGCTACGACTTCCATAAGAGTGCGTTCCTGCTCGTGTTTTCGGCGCAGCTCGCTCGGTACCCGCGCAAGAGGCTCAGGTATGTGGACAACCGCGACCAGACTACGTCCGTGTACTACCGCCCCAGCGGCCGGCTCCTGGTTACGTTTCGGAACGAGAACATGCACTACGACCGACTCGCTGACGACAGACCTATAGAAGTAACTGAGCCTCATATCAAGGCCACAGACATATATCTCTGCGACAACTGTGACAGTCATTTTGATAACTTGGATGTGTTAAAAACTCATGAGAGGCTATGTAACAATGAGACAGTGCCTGTGACTTCTTGTAGTGGTGGACTATCAGACTTTCTTTCAGCCTTGAGGTTGCAACGTGTTGGTGAAGTTCCAGAAGTGAAACCTTTAGAGAGTGAAGTTGACTGCCGGCCCCGTAACGCTAGAAGTGCTGCCAACATTGACCGAGGTCCTCCCTATCCATTCTCATCCCTGGCTTACATGAAAAACGTTAAGACTAACATGCAAAGGGACTTGAGTTATGCTAGGGAGAGAATCGAGAGATATTGTGGCACGACAGTAGTAGCAACTACAAACTTTAGTAAAAATTTAGGTAGCAAATTTAAATCAAATCAATTTCCGGTGAGATATAGACGGCCTATAGACTATTGGCAAAGGACGCACACCTTCCCTCACCAGAGGAATAAAAAAATACTCGACGTGAAGGGTCAACTCTTGCTGTTCAAATGTAGACCTTTATCTGTAAATATAAAGAAGATGTCGATGGAGAGCGTCCAGGAGTACATTAATAACTTGAGAAGGGAGGCTGAGAGCAGACGAAAGGAGGAGGAAAAGGACATTCTGTTTGTGGACGGCCTCGAGACAGAGCAGCCGATGGACATTGAGTTGAAGAGTTGTGACCCTCTGAAGCGCGCAGAGGAGGAGTGTGAAGTGATAGACTTGTGTTCAGACGATGAGAGTGGTAGTGCGAACGAGAACTGTGACCCGAAGGCAGGGGGGCCGTGGGGGATGCGCGGGGGCGGGGTGCTCCGGCGCACGGCCGCCACTCCGCATTCGCTGCCCGCGGAGCCCTGCGGCGCTCGCCAGCGCCCTCTACCCTCCGTACTCCTCCAGCCCCGCCCAGTCATTCTCATCGCACACTCGCTCAATAACTTACAGACTATATCCTTAGAATGAACGCATGTATTCATTTAGTAGCCTCTACTGATTTATTTATTACTATCTCCATGATTAAATATTTTAATGTTCCAATCGGTCTGTTTTATTTCAGAAGTGCAATAGTGAAAATTATTCAATTAATTGACGTTTTGTTGTGATTGCGTAAAATGGCGGACAGAAGTCATGAAATGGCTGGTGTACGTCAAAATGGCGGAACTCAGAAAATGGCGGTATGTACGCTTACATATTGATTAATAAATTTCAACAACATTATTTTACTTAGGGGTTTCCAATTTTTATTACATTAATTAAAATCTTGGTCTCTTGGAACAAACTGGACCATGTTGCTACAGTGTGGCCTTGTGTCCATCCGAAAAACTCAGGTTTTTCGTATATGTGCGTTGTCTAGCTATTATTGTATAAAATGAATATTTAAAAATGCGCCTAATTAGCAAATATTTCGCATGCGTATGCGCATCCCGCATACAATTGGATTTTGTAAGTTAAAAACATAAATTAAGGTGTCGCAAAAGACAGAGATGTGATTTATTTAAAATACTTCTATTTAAAATGCAAATGCAAAATGCTAAATACATATTTTGTATTTTGCATTTAAATGCCTTTTAGTAAAAAAACATTTTGTATTTTTTTAAATACCTTTCGAGGTGTATTTTTTATTTTTAACATTAATTTCAAAATGAAAAAAACTTTGTGATTCAGGTTAGCTATCATTATCCACCAGTCAAACACAATGAAATGAACAAATAACGCTGTATTGCCGAATTTGATCGACAGAGGCGCCTTCTAGCCATACGTGCCCTTTTTTTCTTCTTTGATCAGAGTTTACGCCTTATGTCTGATTAGTGTCAATACTAATAAAATAAGAACTGAATGCACAATCAACCGAAATAAATGGCCACACAACGCACAAAATGGAGCCACGGCAATCTTTTCGTTAGTCTAGTTTTTTACATTATTTTAAGTGAGTATTAACTATTATTATTAAAATTTATTGATATGCGTACTGATAAATAAATATGATCAAAATGTCATGCATAAGGTGCCATTTGGCTTGGCATTGTGTGTCTATTCTATTTCTCATGATAAATACCTAAAATAAATAAAAATATCATTCGATTTGGTCAAAAGGTATTTTATTTTGAAAAAGTATTTTGAAAATACGTATTTTGCATTTAGCATTTGAAATACAAAATGCAAAACTATTTGGTATTTTGCATTTGAAATAGTAAATCTGAAAAGTATTTTGTATTTCAACGCTTTTTTAAAATCATTTTGTACATCTCTGACAAAAGAATACATTTGCAAGTGAATAATAAAAATAAATTCAGGAACAATGATGGTAACTTTTTTTGGTATGCAATATAATAGCTGTAATGTTTGAAAGATTTAAGTTCAAAATGGCGGTATTTCCTTTTTTTTATTTTTTCTCTTATGTCTCTTAGTAACATAATAATATGCACAAGCCACCATTGTTGAAAAGATATTATTTATTGAAACAAATTTTAATTACATAATAAATTGCTGATATAAATAATCATTTCATAAATATTTCTTGCCATATCTGACATAACAAGGATTAAATTATGATTGTGCAAAATAATTATTTGCAGCGTCAAATATTTATTTAGCATTAATACATAGTGTGATAAAATATAATATTATGGTGAAAATATACATAAATGGCGAAATGATCTGAACAATTGCAAAATGGCGTCCGCCATTTTATATTTAGTAAATACGATAAAGAAAAACATAAATCAAAATGTATTTTTTCTACTCTTTTACAGTGCAATTAACACATATTTGTATTTAATTATTTCGAATTATTATTAGTTGTCTATATAAAAACGTTTAGTATATACGTACTGACATTAAGTGCAATAAATGATTAAAAGTAATTATGTCGAACAGTCGAGAACAATTCTAAGCATTGCTCATATAGTATCCACAATAATATGGCTTCCACCACAATTTATTTTCGTCCCTTTATATTCTTCATAATTTATTTTGTTCTCTACAAAATGCGGTTTTAAAATCTCTAGCCCTTGCCTTGATGACCTAAAGAAGCTGTCATAAAGTTTTATTCTTTAAAAAAAAACGTGCTGTTCGTAATTTCAAACAAAATGGCGCTTTCTTATTTGTAATTGAGATGGGGTATAATTTCAAGTTACAGATCAATGATGATTCATCAAGCTTCAGTTGAAGGCTGGACCTACATGGTCAGTTGAATAAAACTTTTGTCACGTCAAAATGACTGGACAATAGATTTAAAAATTTAAGATCATTTTGGCGGAAGCACACCAACCCACCATAAAAATGGATCCACAGTTGTCAATAGCTTGTCTAAATTATTTCAATAAGGAAGTGTTTCAAAATAGCAGTATTGGTAGTTTTTGTTTGTTTTTAGTTCACAGTAAGAGCCCAACCGGCAATTAAAAATTCCGCCATTATGGCGTACAAACTGTATTAAAACAAATTATACACTACATGTGTTGCCACATATTGTAATGTATTTTTGATAAGCAATTAAAGGCTTAAATAAACAAGCGTCGACATGTTAATAATGATAAACTACGATAATTTACAAAGAAAATAAGACTGCAATAACGATAAACACTCGAGAAAGTCCAATAATTACGCACTAGTCTGAAAATTGGGAAGCGATATTCCGTTGAGGCCACTTTATTATTTTGTTTTGATGTAGTAACCCGTAAAGTAATCAATTATTATTTTTGAGTTTAACAAAAAATATAATGTATCTACACTCATTTTAAATTTTTTACGTATCTTTAATTTTAAAAATACCAAAATAGTACTATTGTGGAACTAAATAATACACGATGGAATCGCTGCAAGCTCGAATCGAACGCCTGTGTTACGTGTGACGCGAGATTCAACAAAATGGCGATCTCGCCCGCGTTACGTCCTACGGAACTGAATGACTCACTTGCAATATGATAGGCTCTGTTATTTTTATGCCGGTTGAAAACCAAAAGCATGGTTGTTAAAGGAATTATGGAACATATGCCTTGTAGATTAACTGTGGTCGTCTTGAGTTGATGTCAATTATTTTTTTAACATTTACAATATATAAGCATTATGGCTTCAAATCGTACGTATTCACATATAACGGAACTATATATAAATGGGAAATTGATTTAACTTTCTTTTTTTTTTAGATAAATTGCAATTTTTCTATATAGCACTGATGTTATATTGCGCAGAACCCTAATATTGTTTTTAAACAAAAGTAGCCTTAGCTGCTGCTTATAACATGAGCTAACTGTCAGTGAAAGTCCCATTTAAACAGGTTCAGCTGTTTAGGAGAATAGCTGGAACAAATAGGCGTACAGAATGACTATTTTCTTAATATTTTCTTGTTCGAGACGTGTTATATTGACGTTGCAAATGAACATTTAAATTTGATTTATTTGTGTAGATATCAGTGTGTAATGGAAATATATAAATTTGCATTGATCATAGGGTCTGTATCAGTTTCTATTTCTCTTTATAGGGTATACGTTTACCGATTTACTTAGTATTCAAAATATTTAATTACCTTTCAGCATATTAAATGAGTCTCCATTATTCTCAATTGTTTTATGGTATCATTGCTTGAATTATTTTCTAATTCCTTTATGATTCTGTTCGACGCTGCTTTTCAATCTTTTAAAAGAGTATTTATATTTTTATTATCGTTTCGATCTCCAGTGGTTCCTTCGTTAAATTTAGATCTGTCGTTATCTCCTTTTTATTTTATTTTTACTTCCTCTTTATTCGTGTTGTTCGTATAGCGAATATACTAGTTTTGTTTTTATCTTTTTACTTTGCCAGGTTAGGGATATTCCTGTTTCAAGGTTTGTTTTGTTTTTGATTTAGAATTTCTTTCATTTTTGTTTAGGCTAATAATGGATAGGTAAAATGATAAAAATAGGGAAGGAATTAAATTTGAAAATTGACTAATCTATCTTACATACACGAAGACAACGTTCTAATTCATGTTAAAACCATATAGGACCAGATTCCTTTGCTTAAGGTAGACTATGACAATTTGTTCACACATTAAAAAATGTAGTCAATAAGCACAACACACTGAAACGGTTACAAAATTGCCCAAAAAGTTTTCATTGTTCGTTAGTTTCTTTTTTCAACAAATCTTTCGTATTGTTAGTATGTAGAAGTTGTCTCCTTAACACCATGTAAATGCATAAGAATGGCAATAATTCTGGCTACACAAATATTCTTAAATAGAATTGAGTGTTCTTCCTCACATTGTGATAACACGACATCCTGTTCCTTTGGATTTCTGAGAATGTTAATTTTTGTTTTCCTTAATTACTTCATAAAAGGGATATTGACATGCGTATCATATTCAGTATTGCCCTAAGAGTAAATATTGTTCTTTGCCATTACGTTGTTTTTACGTAGGGCAACACATTAAACTCCAATTTTCATTGTTTCTTCACGTTCACTGTTTACTTCTAAAGTACTAAATAGTAAATATATCAGCTGCTTCGAGATTTATCAATTATCGTCAGTGTAGTGCCCAAGTCAAGATACACAGTGGTTTAAGACTATATTTGTCTATAATAACATTATACTCTTCATCTAAGAGAAACAAATCTTTTGACGTACACGGCTCACGACTAGTTTCTAGTGTTACCTCATCAAATATAAATATATTCCTCATGCCTGTAGATGTGCAAACTGGCCTAGTTACCTGAATTTGCAAAGATCGCATTACAAGGTTTCTATCTACTTTATAGCTACTAAGTAAAAAGAAACAAAATGAAACGCAACAATATCTTTTCTATTTTATAACAAGAAAACGAATTAGGACAGAAAGTTCAGATGTCTTCGCTGGTGGCGCGGTGCGAGCGCGAGTTGAGCGGCCGCCGGCTGTCCTCGTCGGAGCCGTAGATCACGTCTTCGTCGGAGTCGTTGATCATCGAGAACGCGGGGTTGTCTTTCGTTATCGCTGTTTCTGGAAATGGGAGTTTAATTATGGGAGTAAGTATCTTCATAATTCGTATGTTATAGTTGTCTCTGAAAATTTTGGTAATGTTGTCTTTCATTGTCGTTGTTTATGGAAATGGGAGTGAAATTATTGTCTTGACAATTCGTTTGTTATCGCTGAAATTATTGTCTTCGCAATTGGTTTATTATCGCTATTTCTAAAAATTTTGGTAATATTTTGTTATCGTTGTTTCTAGAAATACGAGGCTAAAAATATCGTGTTTGTAAGTAAAAACAAAGAAACAAGCTCGATACGAAAATCGACCTGTAAGAGCATAAGAAGGGAGACGGAAGTAGTCTGGTCAAATCGAAAAATACATTTTGACATAAATATTTTGTTTAAACTTATACGCAAAAAGCCTTAAGATATGAAAATGTTTTTTCTTTACTAACATTTCCTATGAAGACACATTATATGAAATATGTATGTTTTTTTTATCGTAATTTCAGTAAAAATTACATAGCCTCTCTGATGACAAACCTAACAGATCTTCAGTTCAGTATTTATTTTCAAAGGAACGTCCCAAAAAACCCTTCTTCATAAAGAATCCTCAGTGAGCCAGCGATTTATCTTCGTCCGTTACAGGTCAACAGTCCGTCACTTGGTCAAAGCCGTCCTGTACTCCTTTTGCCCAGACCATTTACCCCATCGGCTATAAGTCATACGAACGATGTGGTCAGCCCTTTGCCACTTCAGCTTGCTGACTCTGAGACATGTCGGCAAATTTCGATCTCAAAAATGCTAAACAAAACTCAATAATGTTAAGCAGTGAAATTGTAATTCGAAATCTATTCCGTCAGATTCCACGTATCCTTTCAAATAATATGTTCTATCTGTAATTATTCCGATACATGATTCTGAGTTCCATAAATCCAATCGTTTCCTTGTTTTAGCTATCAGCCAATATTAAACAAAATCAAAACTTCCCAAAGTCTTGATCAAGTCATACAAAAAATTGCTTCTTATCTCACCATGTATAGAGCCTCCACCGGGTGAGAACAAATAGGCCAGTATGTACAGCTTGAAGTTGAACAAGCCGTACATAGCCATGAAAGGCGCGGAGGTGTCGTAGTGCACCTTTGGCTGCGAGGCCCAGTGGTCCTGCAGCGCGGCCGGGCCCCACGACTGCAGCGCCAGCAGCGTCGTGATGAACGTTACGGTGCCCACTATTATTGATAGGCAGCGGAGTCGGACGTCTGGAATGCGGGCAGAATTAAAATTAGGGCATACAGAAAGGCTGTGTGGTTCGGCCGCAATTTATTTCTAGCTTACGGCAAATGTGTGTGCGGCGGCGGTTTGATGATAAGAACATGATAATTACCATCCATGAGGATTTCTATTTTCTTCCCACTTTTGAGATATTATAAAATTCCGTTGTTGGCAGGCATTGGCAATTAATTTATAATGCAGAAAATTTTGTTCCCTCACTGTCAGTATAAATACTAATAGTAGTAGTATATTTATATTAGAAATTAGGACTACTCTATTACTTGTTTATAATATTTTTTTTTGTGTTTGCAGCGTCAACATTAGACTTATTCACCTTCTTTCTTCTCTATTTCCACTACTGAATCAGTTAATTTATATAATAGCTATGTTTGTATCAAAAATTTAAGGTACTATCACTTACCAAAAAATGGCATATTTCTAAGATCGCTATACGCTTTTACAATAAGGACTAGGAGATATAGGAAGTACAGCGTAATCGCACTGAAGAACATGATTTTCACCACCTGAAAGAAGAACACGTCATTTGAAAGGACTGAAATTTAGATATCGCAGGTTAGTCTAGAATAAACTACTCTACTATCACTAAGTAAGACTTTGACCCTGGTTTCTTGCGCGGTTTCTTTACTCGACTAGTAAAGCAACCGCGCAAGAAACCAGAGGTTTTTTTTGTAGTAGATTTAGACTAAGGAAAAGAGGTCCAGACGTAAGGGGGCCATTCTGCGCATGGACATCTTGTTGCGTATTCATTAGTCCATGTTCCACCATGCTGAGAAAGTGTGAATTGTTATTCATCATCTGCACTTTTTTCTTTAAGATGTTTTTCTTCATCGTTACATCATGGATTATTTATTTTTAATATGCACGTTACTTCAAAAAATCAGATATTGGATTAAACCCTCCTCCCACAGTGTGAGACAGAATTTCAAACGAAGTTACTACCCTTACTAGGCATCTTAATATATTTACATCTAAATTATAATAGCTAATGTATATGTCGGCTTCATCGTACGTTTTTTCTCGGGTATTCAGACGTCATTTATATAAATGGCATGTGTACGCATCACGCGATTACCCCCACCACGCAACTTGTGTTACTACTCGTATAAAAAGGCGAACGCTGCCGCCTGTAAGGTCCGTACCTCACAGGAGGCGCCCATGGGTCAGCCGCAATCCCTATCTAATCAGAGACGGTGAGCTAGGTCGCTGGCAGTTAGTTGTCAGGTCCGTAACTCTCCCTCCCTCTAACGAAGGTGGATGAAAGAAGAATCCGTTAACGGTGACCAAAACTATCCCTCTGAGCTTTAGGCTCGCTGACAACAAACCTGGTGAAGCTGTAAAGGCCGCTAGGGCTAACAGCAACTACACACTTCGAAAAAAAAAGCCTGTAAGGCAGTCTTGTCCTTGGCGTAACTTTGTATGCTTGTTGAGCAGTTAACTGGATAAGAATAATGTAGTTTTTTATTATCTATAAATATAGATTGGTATCAAGGCCATAGTCCTTTAAATAAGAATTTCAATGTTTTCAAAGTGTGCATTGAGAAAATCTCGAGCTTGTCTAGGTAAAGAAGCACGTAGCTGTTCTGAACCCTATATACTGACCGGGTAATCCGGATGCGCGGTATAATCGAAAGTGGGGTCCCGGTGCGCGTAGTAGCGCTGCCACATGGCCAGCAGCGCGGCCGGCGCCCACGCCGCGCCCACCACCAGCAGCTTGGCCAGGTAGAACGACACGAAGCCACGCTCTACCTGTATTCACATGCGTAATATCCTACATCAGGGATGAATCGATTTAAAACATCGATTTTATTAAAGCAATTAATCGATGTAACGAATCGATTTCATTACCCTTAGTATGAGTTTTTTACGTATAGCGACTCGATCGTCATTATCGAGTTGGCCCATACTTCTCCTAGCAAAATCTTTAGTTCCGGTTCGTTCCGCAGAGGGGCGCTACTAGGAGAGTGTATGGGCCAAGTTATTAACGACGACAGAGTTGTAAAACGTAAAAAACTCATACTAAGGGTACAGATACTAGAAAATGGGCAGATTTGTTGTACACAGAAAAAGTTTATACTTGCTAGTCGACTTATATAAAGCAGGAGATGCTGGTTGTTATTCCTAGTACCTGTCTGAGGCCGTGGTAGAGCGCGAGCCAGGCCAGCAGCACGGCGGCCAGGAACGTGGTCTGCAGCAGCGCGTCTGCCAGCGGCGCCGCGCAGCCGCCCGACACCAGGCGCAACGGGAAGATTGGATCTGGGGACATCACATTAAAATTATGCCAGCTCCACCATAAATAAATAAACATAAGTACCTATTCAAAAAGCATGTGTGTACTGTGTAAAGATGGCGCTGTTTACAATCATTCAAGGTACTTCTTACGCCATCTCGTATCACACGAATAAAACTCAAATATACATAAGTAAGCACCGTTAACCAATATATTTATTTGAATTTAGACTGATTGTCTAAAGATTTTAACTTTCAACGAACGTAATAAGATTATTACCTGTGTTGCAATGAGTAGCAAAAACATGCCTACCATTATAAAGTAGGAGCAGAGGCAAGAGAATGGAGAGCCATTTCTGTTCAATGGCCCAGTCTTGAGTCGAGTACTTCCTTAGAGAATGCGCGAACCAGCACTGAAATTCATAGCACGTGTAGTATTAGTCCACCAGTCAACATATTTTAAACTGAAATGAATTTTAAGATCTATTATAAGTATTTCCGCACTGCCGTAGATCTCTTATGCCCGTTAGCAATAATAAATCTTAGCCAATTTTGCTTCTCGCGGACTTCACACCAACAAATTTGTGTTGAAGGAATATGTTCAAGGCTTCTTCAGTTTCGGGAAGATAGTCCAGCATAGTGGATTAAATAAGTTATACTATGCTGCTTTGTTTAACAAACATTTTGATTGTTTATTGACTGATGAATATTAACTTGTGGTCACTTACCGCCACAGTAAACGTTGTGAGTAGAAAAATAAACCGGAACCATGTCTCCATCTGAGTGAACGCCGGGTTGTAAGTTTTGAACTGAAAGTTATAAAGGTCAATTTAATTTTAATAAATATAAATCTGATGATCCAAAATTGTTATTAATAAGTTACATAGATTACATTCTCCTGCTTTCATCCATGTTTACGTTATAAGAGTTTCAGATATTATCCTGTTCGATGGACCAATAAGACAAAAAAGACAAAAACATATAGAAAGTATGCATGATGCGCAATGGAGAACTATTGTAGGTACGTCGAGTCTAAACATTTATTTAGTGTTATGCAAGTGCATGCTTGCACGTAGTAATTACTTCAGTAGATAATGATTTCAACCAGCTCAAAAGACCATTCAGAGGTTTCCTGTCTTTACTATTATAATTATTATTTATAAAAACCTATCTGAATAATGGAAAAATCTTTACTCTCAGTTTTAATTATTTATATGATCTATAAAAACTTACTAAAATGAGATAGAAAAAAGTAAAAATGTCGTGCAAGGGACACATGAAGAAGCGGGTACAAAACCACCCACATGAAGTAGATAAATTTAAATTCATGACTATCAAGTCATCATAAATTATGCCACATGATTTTAATGAATTTTGACCCCCTCTTGTCTCATCTGGCTATATTTTCCAAAATTTCATTTCCACTTATTAGTTCAAAGTTAGTGTTGTTATAATTAGATTTAAATAGACTTCGAAATGTGACGTCACGAAATTTAGGACCCCTTTCACCCTCTTATTACACTTCGCTGACCCCCTCCGTTCTCCTTAATGTGTGACTTAATATATCTATAATAGCCATCTAAGTCACAAATTTATATTCAGGTAAGTGCTTCATTAGCGAGTGTTTTTAATTCTCTTTCACATCAGCGTCGATTGCGGGTATTCTAGAAACTCCAAATACCCACATAAAATACGATCTCCCGTATGTGGTACCGCTTGTGGAACTCCCGCAGCCCGTAGAAGCGGATGTGCAGCATGTAGTGCGTGTACTCCAGCGCGCCCAGGTGCAGCACCATCACCTCCTCGCACACCTGCTGCTTGCAGCGGAGATGCTGCGTTCTGGACCATATACAGTTTACAAATTAAACAGCTTTCATCAAGGGCTAATTTCATAAATACGTAAACTTTTGTCAGAAATGTTTAGTTCAGGTGCTAGCTAAAATTTTGTGTTGAGTCTACAGAATTATTTCTACTTCTATTTATATTTAAGAATGTTCTAAATCGTCTATGGCCAGACCACTGGAGCTTTTGTTTTGTGAAGGCAGAATTTTTTACATGAAGCATCGTAACTTCATCATTTACATTGTTTACCATTGACTAGTTGAATTATAATTAGTTATTTAAATGTTAGCTTTATGTTTATTTCTATTTTATTAATCTCGTATGGAAAAATGGTCTTAAAAATTAACGTGTCTTATAGTATATTAGCTTCTAAACAGATGATCCGGCTCAACTGATTATGATTTAGTATTTTTATTTTATAAATATTATTTGTTATTCCGACTGATTGGAAGGCTGATTATACGTAGGATTAAAACGATAATATTACAAATGGAAAGTATAATACGATAGACTTTACAATACGTTGCCTAAAATTATAAAAAATACACCCATTTAACGCATTCAAGATTAAATTCGCTGAATATATCAGGGCTAACTACCGACTATGCAATAGATGAATGCGTTGGCTGGGCAATATATAACCTATTTCTGTGTGTCGGTGGACAGTTATAATTTATTTTTCATTAAGCAATGTTCTCATGTAAGTGAAATGTCTTTAATGAGCATAAAGATTTTAGTTTCTTACTTATTGGTCGCCTCGGACTCTGGTATCAAGTTCAGCGCTGTGTGGTCACTTAACACTCCATCCACTGATATACTTATTTGAAAGCTCTTGTCGAATATCTCTTCTGGAATAACAAGAAAATGTCTCGTGAATTGCCTTTAGAGTAGTATTGTCTTATTGTAATCTTATTTAATGGCGTCTTGTGTAATATTCCAATGGTCCATATCATTTCGTCAAATTGCCTGCTGTCTCATTCTGGGAGTGGGTTTCCCTCTGAATAAAAAAGGTTTGGTGGAAACATCCGTGGTCGCCAAATCCGAATTGGTAGACTTTATTTGTACACTTCCTCTTTTTGCAATCGCTGGCTTGTAGGTTTCTTCACCACGTGCTATGGAATTTTCTGCCTGTCGTAAGAGGCGACTGAACGGGAAGGACGACCCCAGATTGAGATCAAACCACTTGCTTCTACCAATACGATAACAAGAAAAGTGTTGTGTTTTGTTTCGCAAAGTTTGATATTTAGTTTCGTTGTGTATTGTTATTGATCTAAAATGAAGCTGTGACAGTGTTAGCTTTGTTAGCTTTTATGTAAGTCGTTTAAACACAATGTATGACCATGATGATAACCGCGAGTTACAGTGGTATTGTTATTGTTGTGTTGCTTTTGTTCGTGTGAATCCATGTTTTGTTGTATTGTGTTACTGTTGTATGTTGTATTAATCTTATATTGTCACGTCGAGCAGTGTAATATTGTATTGTGTCATATCACGTATCTTGTTGCGGTAGAATGTATTGTCATGCCGATGTTATGTTGTATTGTATTGTGTTATGTTGTTATTTGTCGTACCGTCATCATTGTCGGTGAGTATCTCAGCCAGTAGCCAGAGTTGCTGCACGCGCGTACCTAGCGCAGGGCTGTGCAGGTTGAAGGGACCCTGGTAGATCTCGCTCGCGTTCGGGAGGACGCTCAGCGCTGACACCGATGTTGTTGAAGTTGGTGATGGCCCTGAAAAGATTTTCTAATGTACTAGTATTTATAAGTGTTATTCGATTTTTGTTATAGGTATATACGTAGCAAACGACCATGCTGTCCATCAGATAGATATATAGCCGCCTATAAGCACTTGAGATCGACCATAAATACTACAGCTACTCCTGAGGTCTAAGTTAGAACATCTTCGTCTTTTTTATCACACCCTTCAACCCAGAATGCAGCAGCGCTTAACACTGCAGGTATTAGGCAGAATCAAGCGTCGCGTTGCAGTGGCGGAGTGCCCCAGTGCCGCCGGAGTCGAACCAAAAAGATACTACTTTCAATACTTTTCTAACTGTAGCAAAATATACAAATCATAGCCAAGAGTTACGAAGTGAACAATATGAGTTACGTATATCGTTCATTTGGTTCATCAGCTCTGAAAATCATGGTACATTTCCGGTTAATAAATTTATCACTCGTAAAGACCTACAAATAATAGGGTCGCTTGCTATTACTCAATTTGCTTCCTTACCCGATTTATCAATGATGAGTTATTTATCCTGGTATTTCGATCTACAGAGTAATATAAAAATATATTGAGTTTTAGTGAAATTGAAACAATAACTCACCCGCCAACCCAATGAACACACCAAGACCGAAGCAAGCAAAAAACGCTACAAAAACCATCACAAACTCTCCTTTGTGCATTGAGTATATCCTCATTTGAACTGATCTGGAAACGAAAAATATTGTTTACAAGCCTTTATTTAAATATATTAGCAGCTACAATAGGTAGCTACTCATAACCTAGACAGGTGTGATAGCTAGTGTCGAACTACAAATAATTTGAAACATCAAAATATGATTAATAACTTTATAATTTATTAATTTTGCTACTGCGTCATAATTTTTTATTCAGGTAATTAATAATTTATGTATTAATTACATATTTTGTATTCATTATTTTTCTAAGCTGAAACGGATACCTCTTGAAATGTAGGATTCTAAGAATAAATCGCTGCACACAATATTAAGTTATAATATAAAATTAATGGGTTTATATAATTATTATACATGCCTTTTATTAAAATGATAAAAAAAATAATACGCATTAGGCGGGTTCCTCATTAACATGAGTGCGCAATTAGGAGAAAAAATAAGATACATTATTATTATTCTCTTGTTACCTTTCACATCGATCATGATGATATGCTGGGGCGATGTATTTGTTGAATTCGCTAAATAAGTCGCTGAATTGTGACAAAGTGTTACGAATTTTATAGTTCCATCCTCCGGACGGTAAGTGGTAAGAATACCCAACATTGGCTGTATCCATATTTGTCAATACTATCTACGTTAACTTAAAACACTAGGAGAAAATTAACACGCAACTAAAACGTACTGTACAAAATCATGAGTAGGGCAGCTGTTTCCCTACATGTACGGCTTGTTTACAAGCAGAGTATTGATTTTTCGCGGGCTTGCCATGTTCGCCCTGCGACCTACGTAGTGACGTGGCGTTAGAAAACTATTTTCGCTAATAGTCATTGGTAAATGATACATTATTTAAATTATATTTTCGTATTATAATGTTATTGATGAACATAAATAGTTTATAGGTTTGCGTTCAAATATGTAAAAATGACACATTATACATAAATGGCGAAAGTAGCATGGTAAAGTATTTTTGGTTTTTCTATTTGGTCTTTCTAGTTTTGGTGAAGGTCTGTATGAATTTAATATAATTAGAACCGGTATATTACATTACAAGCCGTAAAAAATTACAATCATAGTGTTATTGTAGTATTTTAATGTTTAACAATGCATTCGTTTTAATTATTTAAGTTATGATTGTTTGGTAAATAGAAAACTACTGTCTGTGGTTCCTTTCAGTCCGGAAGCGGACGTTATATATTTATTTTATCTCTATGTTAGATAAGCGCGCGCAGCTTTATCGATTTTTCATTTATCTTGGAGGCTGGTGAAGATCAGGTCTATCTGGAGACTACATTTCCTTTATAGAAGACTTTTAAAAAGGATATAACGAGTGTTGAGGAATCTTACGTTAACTTATCACATGTGTAACATAAATTCCCTTTGAATGTGACTTTCTAACGAATATTAGTTAGTGACTTGAAAAATCTTCACTATTCATGTCATGAAGGCGCAACAAGTGAACTGATCAGGGCTTAAACACCGGGCCGAGGTAAGAATACCGGCTTTTACGAAGCTTCAATATTGATTGAAGTTTCGTAAAAGCCGGTATTCTGGATGGACTTCTGATGAGGCGATGAGATTGAGACAATGCTGTTAAAATGTCTGACGTCACGTCAGTGGGCGGCTACGGGACGGTGTGCTACTCTTATGAGAAGTCCGTTCTGGGCCGAACCCTTCTTGGATGGAGTATTTGCGGGCCCTCACGAGCAATGATAGCACACGAGGCTTTAAGCTCGAGGCTCCTGCGTCCGCGTGTTTCGACGGAGGAGAGTCGTTCGGAGTGCGCGGCGTTGCGGAGCTATGGGGCTCGCTCTTGGACTGGACAGTGGGATCCTCGGACCTGCTACTCGAACTTGGCTGCTATGAGACGAGACTGAACATACGCGTGCAGATCACGGTCCAGACCGTGTCTCAACGTTCTCTCGAAACTATTGCTTCATTGGGACATTATCAGTTTGTACATACGTTATGTAGCGGGCGTAGCTCCGGGCGTGTCCCGGACGCCGCGCCCCCTGGCGGCGACAGGCGGCCGCGGCGCAGCATGATGTGATGCTTCGCGGCCGCTCTCCAGGACAAGACATCATTATTGCCGGTTTTGAATACGCGTAATAGAATAAGTTAGTTTTAAGGTAAAATGTGTTTTATTTCACAATTGTTCAATTACCCCTCCTGAATAATTTCTTGTAAAATTAATTATTTCGAAAATCGGCTTTCTCTATTCTACTCATTATTGTGTATTAAGAAGTATATTCTACTTTTATATGTTCCTATACTACGGGAATGTGTAGATGTACTGGGCGATAAACTTATGAAAGAAGAATAGTAGTATAGTAGTAGTCTAACACTGCTAGACTTTTAATTTTTCCGCATAAAATGAGATTAGATGAAGTGAGGTTATCATGTATTAAGCGTCAATTATTTTAAATTCAAGTGGAACTTTTAGCAAGCTACTGTTAGGTACGCACTTGTTCTGTTTTTACCATAAGGGCACTCAGGGCCCATGTCCTGGGAGCCTAACTTCACAGGATCTCTAAAATACATTTGCTTACACAAAGTAAAAAATAAATACAGCTGCACATAGATCGATGGCGAATCAGAATTGTAGTTATATATTAAACTAACACTTTGTATAAGTAGTTAAAACAGATTTTTACTTTGTAGTGATTACAATAGTCATATAGAAGTGGGTTGTATTTCTCAGAAAGTTTTTATTATTATTAATTTCCAACGGGGTGTCAAATTTTTATGTGACCAAGAACGCTTGTATTTCCTAAGATGGCCTTGCTGCTACGCCATGCCTTCAATACCTTTACTTTCTAAATCTTTCCGAATGCCTATTTACCGAAATACTACATGGGAAATAGAAAATGCTATAATATTTGATAATCTATCAGAAACAAGAGAGCATACAAGTGTATAATCTTTATTACCGCAGCCGGCAGATTTCTTCGGCATCTTTAATGCACAAGACATGAACAATAGCAGCATATTTGAACATCACGCGGCAAATTCTATAGCCCCGCTCGCCCATTGCAAAAAAATAGATGGTGCACAGTTTCTTTGCACAGCGTTTGGCGCTCAAATAACACGGTTGTTTTGTTTTTCTATTGGTGTAAATTACTTTCCTGGTTAATATCTTGAGATACATTTTTTAAAGTTAGTGAGGCCCTTATTTGGTTCCATTTCAGAGGTACCATCGCCACGCCTTTTAACTATTATGGGAGATATACTTATCTAAGTTGCTCCAACTTAGGGGTTAAAAGTATTTATGACCGACCTCTGGGTATTAATTTTATCTGGGGTCGTTTATTAAGGTTCATGTGCAACAATTTCTAGTTAGCATCAAGTTGCTTGCAGTCCGCAAGCTCTTATGCTACTTATATCAATTTAAAAATAGGTTAAACTTTAGGTATAAAACATTCTGATATTCTGTTTCAAACAAGCAATAAAGTCATTTCTCTACCGCTCGACCCTTGCACTTCCTCGACTCTTTGATATAGCAATGTGGCGGTCTCTATCTGCACCTCCATCGTCACAAGTTCATAAGGTAATTTTAGACTTTATAATTTATTCTGTATGTAATGTAATTAAAACGCGCGTTGAAATAGCTTGTTGCGTCGAGGTATTGTCATGTTAAATATACATTTGGTTTAATATTCTTATTTATCACCGTGCCATTATTACAAAAATATAAAAAATGTCTATAGTTCCTCTTCCTTTTCATCCAGAAGTGGAAATAGTTCAGGTCGGCGCGCGCTGCGCTATTGATTTTTCATTTAGTCTTGCGAGAAGGAGCTTTCAAGTAATTTTTCCGATAGATAAGTTTAACTAAGAGAAAATTCAAGATTAACAAGTGTAAACCCTATTTCATTTATATTTTCAGATGCTGTTTTATTGATTCTATGTATATGTGAGTTTCGAACGAACATTTTTGTGTCAGTGAAATAATTCTTACTATTGACCTCCCGGACGCGCAACAAGTGAACTGATCGGGGCTTAAACACAGGGTGGGCAAAAGAATACCGGCTTTTACGAAACTTCAACACGAAGGTTGAAGGTTCGTAAAAGCCGGTATTCTGTATGTATGGACTTCGAATGTTACTCTTGTGATTCTGCTGTATCGTGTCATGGCGTCGATGAAGTCAGTGCGGTTTCCGTAATTCGTTACGAAGCGCTTCTTTTACAAGAAGCGGGTCTGGAATGGACCATTGGATGGAGTATTTGCGGGTTCCTACGAGCGCCTGCGTCAATTATGCGTGGGGAATACGCTCGCTACTCTTGACTCCGGCATAAGAGCTACGGAGCGCACGGCGCTGCGGAGTCATGGGGCCCGCACTTGGACTTGACTGTGGGTTTCTTGGACCTACTACCCGGACTTGGCTGCTAAGAGAAGAGATAATACATCTTCAGATATCGGTTGAGACCGTGTCTGAAAGTTCTCTCGAAACCAGTTCTGTGACATTATCAGTTTGTACATAGTTAATTAGCGGGCGTAGCTCCGGGCGTGTCCCGGACGCCGCGCCCCCTGGCGGCGACAGGCGGCCGCGGCGCAGCACGTGCTGCCTCGCGGCCGCTCCTCAAGACAAGACATCATTATTGCCGGTTTTGAATACGCGTAATAGAATAAATTAGTAATAAGGGAAAATGTGTTTTATTTCACCATTACGTACATACGTTAATAATAAAATCTATTAACTAGTTTGTTGCGTGTGCTTCGTTTAAAAGCTGTTATGTGATATCTCTAGTAGGCTCGCGGTCAAGTATAGTTTCTAAAATCCGTTAAGTATAGATTAATTAAATTTGACAGGTATTGGGTAGATAGCTTTGTACGTCGAAGGAACGCGTTACAAAAATAATAAATTACATAAAACACGTTTTAAAATGTTTGTACTAAAAGTAAAATAATAATTGTATACAATTTTTATTAAATAACTAACTGTTAACAACAAATGATTTGAAATAAATCTTCCAACGCAGATTTTATTTACGCTATAAGTTTTTAACAACTATTAGGATATCATAATAAATTTTTGTTCATTAGTCATCAACATAAGGAGCAGCATACACTGCACCGTGGGCAAAGTCGGCTCTGCAGGCCTTATACGTTGCACCAATCGATAAAGTCGATTAATAAAAAGAAGAAAAAGTGGAGACATATGATAAAGTAAATGTGCATTATTTTTTGAAATTACCTTTAAAGCGCCAATTCAAATAAATATTGTACAATGCACACATATGAATGCAGCTTTCGTTTACTGAAAGAGTAATAATATCAAAATATTTATAAAGTACAGTCAAAAAGTTATTGCCAAAAATATATCAATTTATATGTTGGAGTTAATAAATATGTGTAGTGAGTAGTGTATATCAAAATAGGGCGTTATTTTACATTGCAATGGGTACATGAATATTTTCTTTGATTCAAATTTATGATACAATGTTATACCGATATGTATGCCATACTGTCTGGTAGAATTGTCATAGTATTTTAGTTTCTTTTCAGACACCATTCATTGGATAGAAATAAACGCGCTAGGGATATAAAGATAAATTATTACTACTAGTAATAGCACATTATCCTAGGTCAACCTTCCACTAAATAAAAAATGGCACTACAAATGGACCTACTTATGCAAAACAGAATCAGCCCACACAATGATAACTTTGATAAAAAGCCATTTTTGTGAAAATTTTGTATACTGTAAAATTTTAGGTTATTATTAATAAAATCTGTTAACAATATTGCACAAAATAATTTGTTCTATGCATACAAATATAATGTTTGTAACGTAATGATTTTGGGACACATGTGGATTGGTTCCTGTTTGCATAAGTAGGTCCAAATGTAAAAGTACATAATATTAAGTTTTATTTCCGTAAAATAACGCACCAGCGTAACAGTTTCCGTTACAAAAAACGTTTCATAAATACTTTTTCTCTCTATCTATACCTTCAATACTAAGACATACTAAATATTGAAGTATTATTTACCGACTTTTACCGTATAGGAGGGCGCCCAACGGCGTAAGTTTAATATCGCCTGGCGATATTAATAGCATTATATTAACCGCACACTATGATGCCTTGTGGCGATATATCTCTCCATATTTGATACACTTTGAAAATAAGCTTTCATGCGCCTAGATATAGTTACGACGGAAAGGGAGGTCCAATATAAATATTGTATTCAAAAAAATATATAAAAATATTTTTTAACGATAATCGACTTCCACGTCACTCAAACGTAAAAAAATAATTAAAATAAAATGTAATAAATAAATATTAGAAAATACAAAATGAGCGTCATCGGCACAAATACAGCGGCAGTTTGTCTAAACATGTCGTGCATCCTAATTTTGAACTTTGGGTTCTACCACCTTTAAAAATGTATAATATATACGAGATGTTGAGAAAACTTCGATACCGTGAATCAGAATGCAGCGGCGCAATTTTGAGTCAACTCGAAGAACTTGAGTTACTGTGTTGATGCGAGGAATTTAGTTGAGTTACCCATCTCTAGTGCGCGCAGGCAGTAGCGATACACGGATACGTGAGGCAGTTTACGCAAACATTTGTAATGGTCGCTTTGATGTAAAAGACCTATCTGATGCCAATGTTTGATCAAACTGTATACACGGAGAGCGTGTGTGCAGTTTGATCAAACATTGGCTGTGAAGGTAAAAATACCTGGCGACATACGTTCACACACGTAAAAACGTGTGTGAACGTATGTCGCCAGTTTGTCCGTATTTATAAGTATACAGATTTCTGTCTGTGTTAATGGTATTTTGGCAAAGGGAGATCTCCCGCCGGGCTAGGTGATCATGCCCGGGGAGCGGCCTTGGTCCGACAGTCTCAGTTCGGAGCTTGTACAAGATGTTAAGAAAACATCAATACCGTGATTCAGAATGTAAATGAAAGTCGCCACAGTATCATAGCAATGATAACCTAGTGGTTGAATCGCGGCCTTTCAATCGAGGGTCCGAGGTTTGAATCCCAGACCTCTGTTTCATCGAAATCATGTGCGTATTATAAATTAATTATAACTTGGTTTTACTCATCTGAGGCGTTGCAACTTAGTCCTCAGGGGCAGCAACGCATCCGTGTCGACCTTAGGTGGGACTAATTTTATCTAGGGTTGATCATAGATATCCATAGGCGCCAGTGGCCACTTACCATCATGTGGACAAATAGTTTAATACTATAAAAAAGATACATAAAATTTTAAAACCCGTATTGTGATTCGTAAGACTTTTAGCGTAAAGTCGAAAATCAAACATCTATTTGCTCTCTAGTCCTATTAGCCACATTCTCCTAATGGACACAGCAACGCATCAAGACGTAATAACAGCAGTGTTAAGTGCTGCTGTCTTCTGGCTTGAAGGGAGACTTACTTATCCGAGGTGTTCCTTAATCCTCAGACGTAGCAAGGTATCTGTATTCGACTTCTGGTAGGATTCTAGTCTTATCTGGGGTAGATTACAGTGCCCATGCGGCAGATGCTACTCACACAGGTGGACAGCATGCTCGTTTGCCAGCAGCGCTTAACACTGCTGTTATTAAGCAGAAATAAGTATGGCGGGGGGGGCCCCGGGGTCGAACTACAAAGGGCTCTACTACCTTTGATATAACTAGTTTT
>DWRA01000363.1:0-26391 GCA_018250295.1 Spathilepia clonius | reverse complement strand
TGGGTAAAAATCCCACATAACCCTGTGACGCTCCCACGGCACAGGGTACCTTTTGAAGGTTCCCCCTCGAAAAAAAAAAATCTTTAGTTCCGATACGTTCCGTAGAGGGGCGCTGCTAGGAGAAGTATGGGCCAATTCGTTAACGACGATCGAGCCGCTAAACGTAAAAAACTCATACTAAGGGTATAGATCACGTTATGGTGAGTGGTCATTGCCACCCACGGATCTTTGTCACCAATTCCATATAGAAAAGGGGTTTTACTTAAAGCCGATCATACGTGTGGCCACTCATGAGGACTAAGGTATTTTAACTTTCTTAAACAAGCAATTTTTATAGGTAATAGATAATCAGGTGTATCATATCTACATTGATATTCAAAAAGTTATTGCCTTAATGAAAATATTCATAAAATTGTAAAACATTATTAGGATTAAGTAGTATTTCCTAAACAGTATAAATACTAGGTTTAAGTTATTTAGTAGTCTTTCTTTAAATTGTAAATTGTTTCCTAAATTGTGGTCAGTTTAATAAAGCTAGCCATTTTGCAGATTACCTAAGTAAAAACGGAAAAGACGTTTGCAATTAAGAGGTAGAGATGAGGTAGAGTATAAGAGAAGTGCAAAAAGAGCGACTTCCCT
The DNA here is from genome assembly GCA_018250295.1 of Spathilepia clonius. Lineage (NCBI taxonomy): Eukaryota > Metazoa > Arthropoda > Insecta > Lepidoptera > Hesperiidae > Spathilepia > Spathilepia clonius. The sequence continues at coordinate 25,752 of DWRA01000363.1, read as the reverse complement.
GGTGTTGCAAATATCTATAGGCTATGGTGACTACTTTCCATCAAGTAGCCAAACGGGCTCATCTATTTGCGTTTATCGCTAGGTTTAATTATAAAAAGGTAGAGTTTAAGAAATATAATAATACACACTGTTAGGTATAAGTATTTCTTTCGTATAATTAACCTTTCTTTTGTCTTAACTGCGTAAAGAGTGTATCTTATGTTAAGACTGTCTCTTCCGGATACTATGAGGTAAACTTTTAGATTGGGAGAGTTTGAACTAAACCCAACTCTACGTATGTACCGGGTTGTACATCTATTTTTTTAATCTGGGTAGATTCTGTTTAGAAAAGCACACCACGATAGTTTGGTTTGAAATGTTTAGATAAGAAAGTATGTATCTCAAATAGTGTTAGACATGTAGAGTAGGAGTATATTAGTTGCTAATCCGTAATGGTAATGCAAATAATAAATTTTCAGCGTAAAAAAATGTCTGTGATGGGATCGAAACAACTGAAAACTTAAAACACCATCGTTTAGTTTTTAAAACTTAGACGACAACATTTATTACATTTTAAAATTAATTATGGGATGAATAATAAAAATATTTTTTTTAATTACTAACATATTGATATACCTACCAATATTGGAAATATTCGAAAATAGATTATATGTTTTTATCACAAAGTTTTTTAGAAATTTAAATAAGAAGGCCTGCACGCGTTGCCAAACTAGCAATACGTTAGCATGTCGGTGACGCGAACCTATAAGTTTTTCCTCTAAAGAAAATCACTCAATGCGCCTAAAAAAGTTTTAAATTCAAAAAGGATTGACATGGTGTTAAAGGTGGTAGAACCTTTTGTACGATGCCAGCAAAATTACTGCAGCACTAATTTCTGCCTAGTAATAACAGTGGTAAGCGTAGTAGTTCTAGTTTGCAGGCAGTCGTAGGAGGCACTATCAAGCCGTTTCAATTGAGCACTACGAATTAGCAACGATCTGTGGTAGACCTCAGGAAGGACTCTGATATTATCCGTGACATCCGTCCGTCCGTAACATCAGGTGGACTGCACATTTGCTATTTCTACACAATAATATCACTATAGACCAAAGTGCCGGCTAAGTACCAGTTAATAAGACTTCACATTTTTTCAAGAAGGTTATAATGAGCACCCGGGTTTCCTCGGGATGTATCCCTTTAAGCTTCCTTTAAGCAGGCAATAATCAAGTAATAAAATGTTGAGGGTTAAATTGTAGCTCCCCTTGTGATTAAAACGTAATATAGCGCATTTTTAAGTCGTAACATTAAATCAAAATAAATTTATTGAAAATAAATTGCCTTTTGTATCTGTTATATTTTTTCATGTTATTTTATATTATTACACAGTAAACATTCTGAAACATTTAGAAAGAATTTTGTGAAACTTTGAGAACGTTATTGGTATAATCAGTTTATATTGCCTCTATTAAATTGTTTTTTTTTTAATGATACTAAGACATTTGTTGTGTGACTTGTAATTGATATAATAGCGTGGTTATTAATTGCGGAGGAAAAAAAATACCGTCCAATTACTTAAAATTGTGATGATAGTACCGAAACATTTGGCATAAGGTGTAAATTTCAGAAATATGATAGGACAATTTATTGGTATCCAAAGTGTTGTAGATTTTTTCTTATTTTTATTGGAGTTGGTGTAGTCTGGTACTTCACCCAGTTGCCGCTTGACGTTGAGTTTTGGGACCTGTACAATAACATTATAGGTATTTCAACAAAGACTACACAGTTATATTTAAGTTACACTAACTTACTTTCATTTACATAAAAAATGGGTTGTAAACTTATTTATGTCAGAAAATATTTTTATTATTATTATGTTTAGGTACTACCTATGCAATTTTTTACGAATTAAATTTCATTTAAATAAAATATGTATGTAGTTGTATAACAATAACTCACGTTCAAAACATAAATATTGATGTACTTGTGCAATCTGTAATTTTCGTTTTAAACTAATTTGGATAGCATATTAATACTAAAAAAATGGCTCGAAACTACTGGAAAGATTTCACGAAGTATAGGGAAAAGCGATCAATTACCTATACGTGACGCACCAGTATTTAAAGGGTAAATATAGTTTCTACTAACTCTAAATCACAAATAATCTTAGCTTATCATACGTTTAAATAATACACTTTTGTCCTTGATTTTTCAAATTAAACAACTATTTTCGTATTGGCAATTGTATACAATGTATGTGCATAATTTATAAAATCTAATTTGAATTGTGAAATCTAACCTAACTACGGAAACTTATTAAAACCATCGTTTAATTGAGGCTGTTAAATTACGCCAATCATATGATTATTCTACATGGAACATTCTTTTAAGATTAAATTACTGCCTACCTAATTGAAGCTTCAAGTGAATGTTATAATATATTAGTCTATAATATATTAGTCTTTAATATGTACAAATAGTTTAATTCAAAAAAGAAGTCCGTCTCGATTATCTATTACAATTTTCATTTAACATTCTACTGACTTATATCTTTGTTGTATAGTAAATGTGAATGGCAAAAATGTAAAAAGCAAAAACAAATAAAAAGAAGCCGTAATCAAATTCAAAAAATCAAATTTACAGTTTTAGTCACTACTTCTTTGTAGTCTTCTGCGAATCTATGAAGCTACATTTTCCTCTTATTTTTTATGTTTATTACATTGTATCCAATTTTAAGTTGATTACAAATGCATGCAATTCCCAAGGATTAAACTAAAAGGCGTCTTGCTAGATGCCTTTGGTACAACTTCAAATCAGGACTCAGAGGTTCTACACTAACGTTAAGAGGCAGTAAGGGCCGGTACACATAAAAGCGACGAGGTGGCGCGGTGCCGCAACGTTCGCGCCGCTGAGCGTTGCACGTTGTGGAAGCGCGTCGCCGCAACCAAAACCATTTTTCAAGACAACGCTGGTATACACGTTGTACGCTAAATTCTGCGTTGCGGCGTTTGTTGCCGCACGGAAACGCTTTAATGTTGTTTCGACCATAATTATCTATGACGCCTCACCAATTGATCCAACTACTTGGACACTGTTTAAATTGTTTGGCTTTTAAACCTAAGTCAGAAAATTTAAATTTCAAATAGCAGCTAAGTACGTAATACGACTTTTAGTTCATTTAATAGGAATTATTTCACACTTCTAGGTTAATGTTTAGAGTCGAGTTGAGTTTTGTCGAGTTGTCATAATTTGACATAATATAATTTAAATTTGTGACTATTCATATCATAAGCTGCCACGAGATGGCGTTGTTCAGTATAAAAATATTTATCTATGTGAAAAGTGGTTTTTTGTAATTAGTTACAAACAAACGTAGCTCTCGTAGTAAATTTTATATTAAAACAAAATTTAATACAACAAATTACATATAAACCATAATAGTACTACTACATACTACGTATGTACAAGTGTTACATTTGATATCCGTCTCCAGTCCTAGTAAGGTCTCACATTCCTATGAAAGGCTGCCATAAAAGTATAATGTAAGAGTAGTTTATAGCGATTTTTTACTATTTACACTGCACTGCGTCCAACTGAAGAAACTTTTCAGTCGTAACATATTTTCTGCTACGTGACCGTGACTTTGTGGTCACGTCAAGGATTCAGAGCAAAGCGATAGCTCACATTTATTAGTAAGTGCGTTCGGAGCAACACTGAGTTGTATGGAAATTTTAACTCTCCTCTTGGAGAGCATTCTCGACGCTGTCTTCAGGACTCAGGCATCTCCTTGAAAGAACGCGGCTAAAAACCTCTGTGCAGGCGTCCTTTCGTCCCTCCTGGTGTCGTTGGCTGAGCGACTTCGAGCTTCCACTCTCGCCGCTTACAACCCCGGAAGGCCCTTAGTCGCCTCTTAAGACAGGCATGGGAAATCGTAGCTCTATTCTGGCCACAATACCACAGGGAGAAAGTAAGCGTACCAACCTAATAACTACTTTAAAAACTTAAATATATTCGAACAAAATATTTTATAATTGATGTGTTCAAAGACTTCATAGTCATGTTTTCAGTTACCGCAGTTTAAAACGAATTCTGGGAAAACTTTAATTATTTATAAACAATTGAATAAAAGTTATTAGCTAATTTAATAGTTACACCCACATAATTACATTTTCGAAAAATTCTCACACATCGATTAAATAAAAAATAAAAACAAAAGACAGTTGTAAAGCAGCTATGAATAATCGTAAAGAGAAACAAATTGTTATCGATAAATCATTTAGCTTATAAAAGTAAGTATACTAGATTAAGTTAAATTTTCAAAGTATACGTACTAACTTTGAATAACAAATAAGAATTCTACTGCACGTTCTTTTTAATGACTATTTTTATGAAGAGATCTCGAATCAAAAGCATCAATATTTATCCTTCGAATATCCATCCAACACATTAATATGATAAATTTTATTAGCCGGTGATCTCAAAGCAAACATTAATAAATTACAAGCCTAATGTACATCAGCGGAGCGCCGCCAAAATCGCGAACTCTTTGATGGTTTTTTTATTCAAACCGACACCACATGTGCGAGGCTCGATAAGTATTATCGACTTGTAGACGGCTATTGCCTTAACGACAGATTGAAATAAAATGGGAAGAAGCTTCGGCACCTTAAAAGGCTTAGTGAGAAAATAAAAAGGTGGAAGCATTATTTGCTTCAGTCAAATGAGTTTCTGCGGTCCCTGCCTACGGAGCGTACGTGGCCGCCTTTATTAACGTCTGCATACGACTCAAAGACACGTCGCATTCAAATATCACACTAAAAGCGTCAATCTACATACGTCCTATTGAGTAAATCCTAAAAGTCATTTATACCGAGACCCTATTCGATTGAAGTAGATTACAAATAATGAATAAAATTGCATACGAAATGAGTAGACCGAGACCGTCCGTGAATGTAGGATTGTTTGAGGGGGGTTGGCTGTGTGGGGGGTGGCTTATTGCCGGTAAATACTTAGCTAGTATAGTACGCCGATGAAGCGCCGTGTGGATACGTCAAGCTTTATTCGCGCCTTTGATCCATGCGGAAAGTGCTGGCTAATAGTACTTTGCACTTATTAATGTTGCGCTGAATGTGCTTCATTTTCAAGTGTTACTTAAATCTGATGTACTCTCAAAGAGTAATAGGCCTAAATAGCAACTTCCATCAGTAAGAATTGTAAATTCATGACGATAGTACGAAATATTTTCTAATACCACCACATACATATAATTGTTTGCCTAGATGTAGAAAACTATTATATTTTTAGACTGACATAGGTATTTAAAACTGGAATAATACTTCATCTGAGATTGATTCATTTTCTTGAAATTCATTTGGGAAATTACTCCAGTGAGATTATGCTAAGTTTTTCTTGAATTCGAAGGAATATCTATTATGTTGACTGACTATTATGTTAATCAGTAATCTACGAAATGTATCAGCCACTTTTGTTGTCTTTACTTTGAACTCAATCATAAAATAAGATAAAATTCTATTTTAAAAAACGCCTTTAAGCTTATAAAATATAAATTTTAAATTTATGCTCAAGCAACTTTTGTATGTATGGAACACTTTACTCTTATATGTCTCTGTGTACGTAAGATCGCAAGCGAAATTACATGTACTAAAAGAATATACTAGAAGAATATCTAGTCGAGACGTTATAGATCGTAATTTTGTATAAAGTCGCGGTCTTATTATGCTTTAATCAACCCGGTGTAGGGAATGATACTGTCCTCGCAGTGAAATAGGGAACAAACTAAAAATAAAATACTGTAAATTGCTTTCAATTTAATCTGAAATACATTTCATAGCAAATATAGTACTAATACCGTCATTATTTTGTACAACCCAAAACAAGTACACGAACCAATTTGCTAAAAATTAAAAATAACATGGTTAAAAATACTAAAGAAATATGTAAATATCCACTTTCCTCGTAATTGTCTGTTATACTTGAATCTCAAGCATAAGAAAACATAACAGCAGCAATAGAGGAAAGACGTCTACTAAAATAGTCATAACATATCTTTAGGCTTATTAAAAACTCATGGAAGTACATATCAGCTCTATAGTTGATGTATCTGTCTATATATGCACCTATATACTACTATTCGTATGGATACTTTGTATCTTTACAAAGTCAGTGACAATGTATCGCCACTAAATAAATAAAAATCGAGAAACAAAAGAATCGGGAAGTAGGAATTTCCTGATTTCAGTTTCATTAGCGAGTAAGCTCGAGTTTAGAACGTACGTGGGACACAGAAACGTAGATAAACATTTCCCTCAGCGTAAGAGGACAAGTTGCAAAAACAGTTTAAGACAAAAAGTAGCGAAAACCAGAAATGAATCAGGGCGGGCGGGCGGCCTCCTGGCCGGGAGGTGAGGGCCCCGAACAACATTGGCATTGTTGCAGAGTTAACAACGTTTAGAATGGAACGATGAAAGGCTCTTGAAATTAATGGTTTACAATACAGAATAGTTGATAAAGTATATAGTATAATTTTTATTTTTATTAGTCTCTTGGCATCATCCGTAAACAATTTAAAGCGATCGTTTAAATAATTACAATAATTATTTTGTCCAAAAGTTCACAGTTTTTGAAGCTTTATTATACTTTTGAAAATCGTTTAGAAAAATATCTTCGTTAATTAACCTCGACTACAAATAGGTTTATTTATCTGTTTTACTAAATAGACATGGATCTATTAGTACAACAAGAAATGGATGGAAAAAATAATAACAATACTTCACAATCCACTAACGAGGAAATGATAAATTTTATACACATTTAGAAGAAAATATCCAGGACATTCTGACATAGATTTACAATGTTAACTGTTCAGCGAGCTCAACTTCTGACCATGAGAATTGTCATCGGACTTTTAGTTTGATAGAAGAACGACGAAAACAGCGTGACGTCAGACAACATGAAATTAAAAGGACTATTTCCAGTAGTGAATGACGACAGACTACAGATAGTCGTATTAGTAAGCTATCACTTGGTTACAAAATAAACAAAGGAGATTTTTTTATATGATGGAAGAAGCAAACGAGCGTTTAGTTTACCTGATGCTAATTAGTCATTGCCACTCAAGGATATTTGTAATCAATTCAGATAAGAGTAAGAGTCATACCTGGGACCAACCACAGATTAGCTGTAGTATAACCCATTTAGTTGAAACGCTTCTAATAATTATGTCTCCCTTACCACACCCTTCAAAGTAGAATGCAGCAGCACGTAAAATTGCTGCTATTATGATAATATAGCATTAAATTGTGTGTCGAGAAAGCTAAAAATATGCACACGTATTTACCTACTGTTTAAATAGAGTTCAATGAGCTCATTATTTTAGAAATCATAATTTCATTTTTAATCACAATAACGGTGTATACCTACTGAATGCGAGACTGCGTTAATTTCGTATTATTTTCATAAAAGTTCAATAAATTAAACAATAAATTAATTGCTTTCATCTACCGTTATTCAAATAAAAATAATTGTCTTCTTAGAAAATAAAATGTAAGCACATTTTTTGATGAACGGGGATGTATCTTATAAGGTATTATTAAAATAATAATTTAATATCTGCCTAAAGATTTTTAAAAATGGGGTAAAATATGGTTTCTTGAAGAAAAGGGTATAACAGGAGACAGGCGTTAAGAGTGGGAGTTTGAACCGTCCTACCATCGGTCCCGGGAATGAAAACGATAAGTGTGGTCGCATAAAGTCATAAACACCTAACGACTGGGGTTGAATAACTGTTCGAAAAGTCCTCAGTGTTTTAATTTGCTATACCATGAATACTCGTGGTCTTCACAAACAAAGTTATAAACCTTACGTAAATAAAGGAATTTGTCTAACAAATGACTATCAAAACTGTTAATAAGTATTAAATAGTAGTAATTATAATTATAATAATCCGAATACAATACCCGGAAGGCTCTGAAACCGTATAATTAAAGCGCATGCAATCCAAGTTATTACTGAAAACGATTTAACTACTGTGAAATCGGTTACATTTAGAAATTTACCTCTTGCTTAATATTCGAAATTAACGGTACGAAAACAATGGAAGCGATTTACAGAGAACGAATAAAAAATTTAATTATATAGATAATTTTGTAATCAAACCGTCTTTACACTTTTAGAAACGGAGTCATTACGGTTTTCTTTTTATTTGAAATGCATAATTTATAATAATTTTTCTTTAAACACACTTTATAATGTTCACCTTCAGGGGGTCATTTTATCAATAACTGTTTCTTTATCTTAATAAAGTAATCGTAAATATGGCAAAGTACTGTATAGTTTTAGTAAGACTGCCGCCCAAGGACAAATAGTGTAGGAGTTTTGAACGAAAGTGTCCATTGATGAAGGTGCATACATCTCTTACACCAAAATTGCATGCTTGAGACTCGACCCTTGGAGCCCCAGATTGATGGACTATGCTTACATTCGGGCCTCTCGCTGAGTTTAGGTCAAGTAAAATAGACTGTGCTGTAACGTTGTTTACCATTTAGTAATAATTACAGTTTCTGATCTGTGAAAACATATTTGTTAAAAACCAGCCATGCCTTTGTACATATTTTTCGTATTTTTATGAATCATAGTGTTACATTTTTTTATAAACTAATAATAGCAAACAAATATACGGTCTACTTGACAATTAGTACTGTCACTAGTAGTTTAGGTACTGCCATTTTTATACATGTAGGTAAGTAGTGATAGCCTAGTGGTTGAATCACGGCTTCTCAGTCGAGGGGATCGAAGTACAAACCCCGGGCACGCACCTCTGATTTTTCGAATTAATTATCACTTGCTATAACGGTGCAGGAAAACATCGTGAGAAAACCTGCACACTTGAAAATTCTTTTAAAAAAAATCTCAAAAAGTATGTGAAGTCTACCAATTCGCACTTGGCCAGCGCGTTGGACTATGGCCTAACCCCTCTCACTATGAGAGGAGACCCGTGCCCAGCAGTGAGACAGTAATGGATTGACGACGACTTTTAAACATAAGTCAACCTAATATAGAACTAGAACCCTAATAGGGCCCTAGAGATAAAAACAATCATAGCCATAACAGTAAAAATGCAAGTCAAAAGCTAATTCTAGCAGTGTAATCAATAAAAATGCATGTCAAAAGCCAATTCTAGCAGATTAATCAATAAAAATGCATGTCAAAAGCCAATTCTGGCAGTCAAATCAATAAAAATGCATGTCAAAAGTCAATTTTGGCAGTCAGGTCAATAAAAATGCATGTCAAAATCCAATTCTGGCAGTCAAATCAAAAAAATGTATGCCAAAAGCCAATTCTGGCTGACAAATTAATAAAATGCATGCCAAAAGCTAATTCTATTGCTAGAATCCATCAAACCCATAAAAAAGTATACCAAGAGTCAGTTCCAGCAACCAAATATAGACGTCAATGTTAAGAGCCAGTTGTAGTAGATTAGTAAGGAGGTTGATTTGGCGCAGTGACCGCTTGCAGTGTTTGTGGACACGGCGGGGGCACTACGGAGGGTTGGTCATTTAGCGGAGATGAGTCTTCGTGAAATGAAACAAATACAGTGAAGTATAATGCAGCTTATGGACGATCTATCTTTTATCTTTCTTACCTTTTTATGTTTCCACGTTATTGGAAAGGTTTGTCGAGTGGGTTCTTCAGCTTCTATTATTGATCAACTTATGGGAAGAAACTTTCAATTTAATTATAGTTAATCTTTAAAACTAAAAAGCTGTTATTGTTATGTTTATAAATCGTTCAATTGCTTCTTCGTTCGTTCGTTCTTCGTTCGTTCGTTCTTATTTGGTGCGTGATTTCTTCAATTTTACTTAAATATTAAAACCAACAAGCTCGTTTTAGTTTCAATATGCGTAAACAAATAAATGGTGTTTGTTAATATTATAGAGTAAAAAAAATAGTTTTTGAGCACTGTATGTTTTCCAAATAAATTAAAATAAAATAATTTATCTTCGTAGAAGTTTAAAAATAATGAAATTGAATTGATTGATTGTAGCGACAAATTAATTCATTCAACGAAATTAACTTTGAAAATAACTTGTCAGAGAAGTCGTACTGAAGGTAAACAAAATGGTAAAATTATATTAAATGAATTAGATATAATGTAAAAAGAACGTGCATGGACCATATTTTGAGAAGAAACTCGGTATAAGTATTAAAAATATCTATGGGTATAAGTAAAAATATTTATTCAAAACTAAACGGCTGTTGTAATTATGATGTGAATATTTAAATGACATTGCCAAGCCAACTATCAGCCCTAATAACCCTATCAGTTTCATAACCCTATCAACTGACCCAAACAAAAGTTATGAAACACCGATAAAACTAGCATCAACATCAATACCCGCTTGTTTATAATGAAGTAAAATAATTATACTGTTGACTTAAATGAATACGGTCGGATTAATAACAATGCAAATATTCATAATTTCATAGTCAGCAATTCAAATGAGCATTTTGTTAGTTTCGGGTCGCGCTGTTGACCCGGCTTATGGCGTAACAACTGTATATTGTACCACTAGCCGCTCCCCGTCTCTTTGTCTGTTTTTGTTCCAGTGATTAAGTTTCATCATCGTCATCAGCCCATTAATGTCCCACAATACGGATGGGACTTAATACACTTTTAAGAATTTTATAGAAAACATTTTTCTTAGCAGTATTCCTTCACAGGTATATTAACTAATAGTTTTTAACACTCTTTTGGCTTCCTCATGGCTTAGGGCATAGTAGTCAAGAACAGCCTTTGTTGTTTTTTCATACTTTGTATAAAAAAATCTATAAAAAATCATAACCTGAAAACATAACGTTTAAGAACAATCCTGGGGTTTAACCCTGTATAACTAGAGTGGCAGAAGTGAAGTGGATAAACCGTCAAGTCCTAAGTTGAAGAAGAAAAAGAGAAAATTCTTCAGAATTTGATAGTGGGAAAAATACTGCCTACTATGCTTGATAATTAAAATATGATAAACATACAAGTAATCACGATGTGGCGCTTCCTATTCGAGCCAACGAACCTAGTACAAGTTCAAGAGATAGAAATTTAAAATATAATTTCTGATTACGACAGCCTCTTTCCTTCTTTATTACCATTGAACCTTATAGACCAATGAATTATAATCAGACTGTAAATTTAAAAAAGTATATCAAATGAAATAAACTAACCATTATCGAACGATCGTACAGAAAACCAAATTTTATTGTTATAAACATGAACATAGTGCAATAACCGTCAAAAAATAACGTTGTTACTTTAGGTTACACTGAATACTGAATTCCTACATAGCAAAGAAAGGAAATAGATTGCAATTAAATTAACAGGTTACTTGATTGAATTATATGGATATTTCATGAAATTCAATAATATACATTTTATTGAGCTAGAGATTTTAGTAGTAGACATATAAAATAAATGAATTACTTCATAGCGTGATTTTCACAATCATTAGGACGATTGCTAACAAATAAAAAAAATGTACATTTAAACAGAATCTGTTAATTTAGTACTTATTTCACAGATACATTAATGCTTATGGAACTCATAATAATGATATATTGACTATTATTGAAACCATTAAGATAATACTTGACACATAAGATATTATTTTAATGTTACATAATAGTCTTAAAACGGCACTATCTTAGCTGGCAACAATAAATGGAGCTACAAATCTCAAAAGCGCAAAACTTCTAATCATTTTAAATCCATGTGATAAAATCGCTCAGGCATTCGTTAAGTCAGGCATCGCAAACGCCTAGAAAAATCGAAAGTGACATTGATTTCAAATGAATGAATTTCAGTATTAGTTCTCCTTTTGTGGTCAACGTATGAGAAATATGACATACTGAACGCGTAAAAATAGCTTGGGGTCAATCTTTACCGGCTCGTAATGTAATCTCTATGAGGTAGACTTGTTTTTAAATATTATTCAGTACTATTAAATAGCAGTTTGTAGAAATAGATGTCTTTGGGTTTAATCTAATCAAAAGGTTGAGATTTTTTTAATCATTCGAATCTATAATATTATTCTCAATAATCGAATATTTCTTAAAAATATTATATTTCTTAATTCATTGTTGCACAACAGGAAGTGCAGTGATTTTTAATAATTTCGTTATAACAAAACTGTAACTATTCGTTTTTGTAGTATTTTAAATTATAGTGGCTATTGCTACTCATGGATATTAGCTGGTTTAAACTAGAACTAATCTTTTCTCATTGATCATTACACATATTAAATATAATATCACTCCTTTGATAATTATATTGTATTCCCGTATAAAGTTGACTTTATACTTTGTTTTACATTTTAACTGTTTTTATACAAATAACTTGTTAAATCCAATGGCCTGCAAAGTTATTCAATTAGATCTATGTGGCTACTTGCTAGACATTGCTCTCTTTCATATTAGGAAATGGAATTTAACTAGAGGGCTCTACTAACAGAGTCGGCTGTAACATTAGCTTTATTAGTAGGTCTAGTAGATTTATTCTTGCTGTTCAAACATACCTTTCTTTCCAATGGATGTTTTACACAAATTAAAGTTTTACTGACCTAAGTAAAGGCCAACTAAGGCCAGCTTATCTCAGAGTTGTTGGACCAGAAATCGTAAATTAAGATTTAAATAAAAGATGTCTTGTAAACATCAAACCTTTTGCTAAAAGCGGCAATAAATTGTCGGAACTGTAAATTTTTTCGGATATTTTTTGTTCGTGTTTTGTCACTTCAATTCTCCTCTGTTTTTTGCGTGTGCTTTTTGAAAAAAAAAGTAATAAATTAAAGTATTGAAATTGCGTTTTATACTGTTTTGTTAGACAACAATTAATGACTTACAGACGGGTGAAAGCAGAAACAGAAGCAAAATACCTCATTATTTTAATCCCATCAAAATATATCATGATATAAAACTTGTGATTTTTTATTTTAATATGAACTTTAACTATAAGTAATATAATGTTAATTTGTCGAATTAATAAGTACTATCTACCTAAATTACGTACAAGTGAAATTTGACACTTACCTCCACATTTAAGGTAATGGAAACGCATGCATTTCATAAGCTAATCTGCACGAGCACGAAGGCTTCCAAAGGTACTTGTGATCAAATTGGAACTTTTATAAAGATTTAATTCAACTACCAACTTTTTTATTTTAAACGGCTGGGCTACTTTCCACGAAGGAGAGAACTTGGAGCGTGCTATGTCCCTCACTTGCGGATTGATAGAATAGAAGTTTGGACTAGTTACTAAACCTTCAAAAGAAAGCCATATGAAAGAATTTTATTTAACGATTACAACAGGAACTGATGACTTAACATCGCCTCAAAAGCATGGAAGAGCACTGGATGTTTAGTTACTAACGGTTACCAACCAAGCTCGACGTTGCTATTTTTATATGATGGAGTAGCAAACGAGCAAGTAGTCCACCCGAGTAAATGGCAATTGCCGCTCATGGACATTTGCAATCCACCCCAGATAAGACTAAAATTCAATCTGAGGTCGTCCACAAATGCGTTGCTATGCCTGAGGACTAAGTTGTAATGACTCGGATAAGTAAGTCTGCCTTACAACAAACCAGAAGACGGCAGCGCCTAACGCTGATGCTATTAGGCAGAAAAAGAAGTTTTTAGTGACTGCGCGGTTCAAAACCTAACTATACTCTGCTGTTATTTGCACAAATTGCCAACTATCCTTGACCCGCTCCTTCACTTTGATTTTACATGACTATGTAATTACCTACTAACGATCGAGCACATTAATATATTACAGGCAGCTTATGTTAATGACTGCATATCAATGTGTTCGACAAATATTACTGTCGATTAGTGCTGAATTTCAAACCGGCTATGCAAATAAAGTTTAATGTTTTTTTTATAAATGCATTGTAAACTAAAATTAACAGTGTTAACGTCTAAGTACACACGTGTACAGGGGTAATGTATTAACATATTGGAATTGCTTATACATTTTGTCTCGTTATGACGCAACCTAATTATTACGAAACAGGTACATACATAACTAATTCCGACCGGTCTGCGTCAACAATGTAGTAATATGTACCTGTGTCTAGCTAATGTCTCTAGAAACATTGAAATTAACAAGAACCTACAACGGCTTCTTTAGGAAAGTGTGTTTATTTTGATAAGTTTTCCTTAATACCGGGTCGGTATTCGTGCTATAGACTATTGTCATGAGGCGTTCTAACTTAGACCTTAGGGATAGCAACAAGCAACGCTGTGACCGAGTGTCAGTCAAAATCCACTGCTCCACCACTCCATTGTAAATTCGGTTTAATAATAGATGTCTATGGGTCCAATAGTGGGTAGGGACCACTTACCTTCAGGCGGACAGCTCGCTTGGTACTTCAATTCGCCAGTTTCCACGCCATAGTTTGTATATTTTTATATTTATTTTTATTCAGTGTTACATTGAAAACACGTAATACTTACATAATAAGGAACGAAAAGCAAGGAATATAATGTAGATCAATAGTTAATTCGCAAATGGCAAAAGTACTCGTATTTAAACGAACTTAACTTTAGTGCGGCTGAACTGCGTGCTCGTTTGCCACCTCCATGATATAAATATTTGACCGTTTTTTTAAACTTTTACGTGCATAGGTAAATAACTTATAGTCTGATACCTACTAAAATGATTCCTCTTTCCTATAATAGCGAAGATACGAGAGATAGGATATATTGGTGCATATTATCTTCTGGCTCGATATTTACGGGACGTGCTATTTCACCAAAAAATACAGAATCTCTTCCAACGTTTAGTCGTTAAAATGGTCTTGCCAAACTCTAATCTAAAGGCCGTATTTTTTGCGTCTCAACAAGTTCGAAATTCCTATCTCGTACAGGAGATCTAATTCAACTATAACCTCAGGTAAACGGTAAGGTTTTATCTTTACTAGTTGGTATCGGGTCGAAAACGCTACTATTAAACGTCATTCGGACTCATAATCTTATCTCGGAGAACAGTCAGTTCCCGAACTCCGGTTTATTGGTCGTCGTTTATTATCAAGATAGCTTATCTCTGAGGGGCCAATTAAATTTGAAAACAAAGGTAACATAATAAGGCGCCAGCAGCGGGGAGGGGCGGTCACTGGCACTGCGTAGGCGCTCGCTTTGTAGCCCAACGGATTTATAAGGCGACGCTGTGAATAATCGGTTGTTTTGTGCACTAATAATGCAGACCTGAGATCGTATGAAAAATTGATGGTAAAATAAAATTTTAAAGTATACAACGGATGTCGTCATGGGATTGAGGTATTTTGTAAATAGGTATTGTAAATAGGATCGAGCTGTATTTTACTGGGTTCATCTGTGAGGTTTCTGTATAGTAAATTGGATTGGAAACGACTTTTTGTCAAATACAGACAAGTCGTAGTACCAAATCATGAGCTGATCTGATTATTGATTGTAATTAATCTATTATTTTCATAATGTTAGATAGACATGTGTCTCACAATTAATTCACCCATTCATAGGCACAGCCATTCTGCAAACCCTTCCGTAAAAGTAGTTTTTGTATTTCAAAAATAATATAAGTTTTTAACTTCTTTTTACACACTCCGTTTAAAATATGAAGTCCATACTTCTTTAGCGGATCCTCTTCAATCTCTAGTTTATTGCTCTTTTTCATCCGAAGGTGGACACAAAGAATTGTGTTTATAGCTAATGATACTTAGGTGTGTATTTTAACACAAACCCCGAATACAAAAGGTACGTATAAAAAATACTCAACACGGTAATATAAGGATCCGACTGCTGTGCGATCGGCCGGCACTCGTCGGTGGCGCCTATTTTTTGTAAGCATTTTTTCAACGCATATTAAAACTGAGAATTGGCAGTGTAATAAAATGGCAACGGTAAGAAATTTAACAGCCACTTTGGGCAAGAATCCTCGGCGATATAATGGTCGGCCCTACGTGGGAGAATTCCGACGGACTATAGGGTTAGGCTTTTTTGCATCCTCATATATTTTAGATCTCAGCTTTGATCTAGATTTTTGTCAGCACTTTGTATTAGCGATCTTTAATCAAAATAAACTTTCCTCAAACATACATTTCTAGAGTAATCTTACGTAAATTAACACATACAACGTTTTAATAAGCGCTAAAGAAAATATATTTGTAGAAAAGTTTTATAAAAGCGTAAAAGATTGAAAATTTATACGACATTAGTTTGGAACGGAATGCATAAAAATATATTGCAGCAAATATTCCATTTAAGATGCCTGTGTGTGACCGAACAAGAAACTCAATGACTATATTACCCATATCTTGTTCATAGCAGATGAATGACGTGGAGTATGAACGGGTTTTCAGTTAGGTACATTCCACGCGAGCAATTGAAACGCCGCGTTTCTCAGATGATTTGGCGAACTAAATTGAAATGTCATAAAAAATAATCTTAATAAAACAAGTCAGTCAGTTATATGCATTTACATGGCATTTCGATCTCAAGTAGCTTAATATTTCAATAATTTCAGATTTTTACTAGTTACGGTTTAAAAATGATTTAAATAAAATATTTTAAGGTAAATATTTCTGGAATCAAAAATCCGAGTACTGTACTACTTTAACGTCTTATATAAAAAAATAAAAAGAGTGCTTGTATCAACGTATATGTACAAGAAATGAAATTATTACAATACTAAAGGAAATATTACAAAATGATCAGTTGTGACAAGAAATGTGACAGTACTTTTCTGAGACGACCAGTGCATATCGAGCCTAAGCTGCAGTTATAAGCTCGTGTAATCTGAACCTTAGTGCGGTTTGCAGACACTTATTCATAACTAAATGTCCTTGAAATAACCTCACAAGGCAGCTGCCAGTGACAATATCACAATAACAAAGTTAACTGGTGGAGGTAATAAAATGTGTTTATGGGCCTAATTTACATACAGCGGAATTCATATCAAAATAATACTTGCCGTGAAAAAGTTTATTTTGTTCGACTAGCATACAACAGCGATCTTATTATAAATCGCCAAAACTTTTTAGTGTACAAAATCACGACGATATTCCACCGCATGGATTTAAATATAACTTGATGGGCACTAAAAACTTATTTTACGAGATACTTTTTAACTCATCCAATAGACACATCGCGGTACAAAATGACTACAGGCTCTTACGCAATAAATCAAGGAGACATTCCACATGAAAAGCGAATGAAAAAATAAGTCAGTAAAATGAAATAAGGGTAACAACGCAAAGTTTGGCTCTGACTTACTTTTTCTGGTCACGCGATTAAATGACAACGGTACATAATGTCTCAGGAAAATAGGGTAGTTAAAGGCGAACACAAGTTATTATCATGAGTTCCAACAAATAAAGGCGTAATCTGTAATTCAAGAGTTACTCACGAAATTTTGTCGACGAGGAAAGCAAAATAAGTGCTGCCTATGAACTTCAAAACTAATAAAGTAATGAGTAGAGGTTGAGTAGGGCTTGAAGGGTGAAGGCTGGGTACGGTACAAAAGGAAAAAACATCTACCTATCAGGTATTCTTTTGTTAAAATAAATACTTATTAATAAAAATGAAAAAAATAATAGTTTATAAGATTGTCGGAAGTCTTAATATATACAAATAACGAGTCACTGTGTTCGTATACGGTGATCTCCGAAACCGCTAAACAAATTTCACTAACATTTTGTGTGTGTATGGTTAAACTTAGCTTTAAAGATACGATACTTTCTATCTGATACGTAGCGCGGTGTTCAACATTTTTTTAATACAATAATGTGTGCCTGAATTCTAATGTACGTAAGTAGTTATAACTTAAACCATTCTTAAAGAGTAAAGTGTGCATGCAATTGAAATGGCTTTCGAAAACGACCATTGATTTGTCATGAGACTAATAGACAAAAATAATAACGTTGATTTTGGGCACAGTACTGAAATTATACGACTGTAGATGTGAATATTTGATTACAAAATGTTAACTAAAATACACAATATTAATGTTACTTACGTAACAGATATTTGCATCCGACACTTCAATAAAAGATACTTTAAATTCGACGTATAATACAAATAAATATAAAATGGAAAATCTGTACACCTTCAAATATTTATAGTTATTTAAGATTTCGTCGCGGACCCCTAAAAAAGAAGTTCTAACGCCAACACAATACGATGAATCTAACGACAAACTACGAAGCATCGCTTTAAGATTAACTCCATCAATTTAAGATAAAGCTTTGTTCCTACTGTTCGCTTGTGTGGCCTTCTCGAATAATGGAAAACTAAGATATAGATACCCACTTCCTGTTCAACTTTATACGTAATGGACCTAATCTATATTTGTGATGTAAACCACTTCGGCGAATCGTTATTTGGTCTATTAGGAGTAGCTACCTGAACCTACAAAAATGTTTGGATACGTTTACTTTAATTGTTCAACAACAGTTAATTATCACCTACAGTTTTGAAAATTATTTCAACTGGATTTTTTTTCAAGTTTAGAGTTTGCAACACTTTTTGATTGTTTTTTTTTGCCATACTTTTTTATTTCTGCTGACAAACAAACTTTTTACTTAGTTTTGATAACTATGGAAACTTCCTTATATTTATTTCATTAAAACATTGAAATGATCCCTGGTGCATTTAAATACCTTTCTAGTGAAATCGATATACCATAAAATGAATGCTGGAAGGTGTGGTTGCACTCCGAATGACAGGAACGATAAAGAACAGCCGTCTCCGTTGGCACCAATCAACAAATTAGCTTTCCATTGAATACCCTTTTCACCTAGAGTAATAGTTTACCTAGTTAATAGAAATGGCTTATGGCTCGGGGGTGACTTCGATAAATGAGATGTGTCCGTCCGTGTGACCAATAAAAAGGCAAGAGCAAAATAACGAACGATCTTGATTAGAGGGCACAATACAAACTCAGGTCCATTAGCGAAAGGGTAGGTGTCACGACTTACGCTCGCACGGATTTTATTATTTATATTCCTAAGCGAGTTGGAACTGAACACGAACAAATGAACGTTCAGGCCTGTCGGGCACCGAGAGAGTTTGCGACTATTGATGAAGTGCGGGCTTTGCTTTTCTTATAGGTTCAATGCATAGCTCAGCCGCAGTCGTGTTCTTGAAAGACTGGGGATAATGATTGCTGAGGAGTATTTGCAATTATTCTAGAGGAGACAATGGGGTGTTAGCGATTGCCCTTCGTACGTGACCTTCCACTCCAGCGAATTCGTCTCAATGTTAAATATTGTCAGATCTCGCTAGTCATTAACCTATACTATCAACATTCTTCTTAACATTTGATTGGTTTAATTTTTATTTAAAGTGTTATAGATACTACTCTTATGTCTTATTTTCATAGACTTGGTGTCTTAGCTAACGTTAAGCAAGGACGTTTCTAGTGTGGCTGAGTTATTTTTAATTTAGGGTTGACTGTACTCTAGGTTTTGTTTCAACTTCCATTTTATCTAAACAAAGTTATCTAAACAAATTTTCATTAGTATAGCACTCGCAATTTACGTTATTCGATTTATTTGTGGACGATTCGATTCTGAACGACGGAGTTTGTTAGTAGTTTTGTTTCCTCGTCAGTTTAACTGGAAGCGATATATTTAATTCCTAAAGTTGCAAAATAATTAACTATCTGGCAGCATTTTTAACTTTTGAACTTTATTTTTGAAGGTGGTAGAACCCTTGTAGTTCGACTGCGGCGGCACCACCGCCACACTTATTTCTGCCTAACAACGGTTCTGGTTTGTAGGGTGTGGTAAGGGAGATAAACTTAACGAGGCAATCCAACTTAGTCCTCAGTGGTAGCAACGCATCTGTGGTCGACTTCAGTTGGAAATCTGGTTTTATCTTGGGTGGATGACAGATGTCCATGGGCGGCAGTTGCCACTCTTCATCGGGTGGCTCGTTTGCTACTCCATCAAATTAAAAAAAAACTTCACACCTAAATTTGATTTCGATTTTACAGTAGATACTTGGTAAAATTTCTGATAGTAAGTTTAAAAACGTTATAGGTAAAAAAGACGAAAAGGACAATAAGTATTCTAGAATATCCTGTAACGGAGTAAAACTTCTACCGAATTTATTTATAAGACATCATTAAAGACACGCCGCAAAAAGGCTAATTTAATTTGCCAGTGAAAAGTTGCGAGACAAAATGAAAAATGTGACAGAACAATAAATTGTACAAAAAAGAAGGACGATAATGAAAATTTCCCTTTTCGATCGTTCGCCTTCTCTGAAAACAATGCCGCCTAAACTGTTTAATTTACATCCGAAACAGCGAAACAAAAAGGTCGGAGTGGTGACATGCGCCGACACACCAAAAGCCTAGAGTTGTCCCGATCGCCCGGCGGCCGCGCCGACGCAAAAAGGACGAATCATTAGGAGGCGCCACACGAGATCCCATTTAAAAGTATGAGAATATTTTCACAAAAAGCCTCACATTCAACTCCCGGCACATTCATTTTATGAGAACAATGAGTGATTTTTGTATTTCTCTTTAATTCTATGTCGATTTTATCCGCGGCAGCGTGGAGGCGAGTCTCTGTGGATGTCGCTTCGTTCCGTCTTCGACTTTTTGCTATAGGGGAAGTGCGGGCGTTAGTAAAGAACGGTGGTTTTATTCCTGCGGAGGCGCTGCTCGCCCCCCACGCTCCTCGCGCCTGCGTCGCTGGCGCCTCGTTTAGCGCACCGGTCACACCAGCGGCACTGCTGCTGTCACTCTTAATAGGAACCCTAATATATAACCCTTGCTTGGGTACCACTTAAAGAAACACGCTTTATACATAACAGTCTGGAGTATGAACAATCTTACACAAATAAGGCACAAAATTTTGAAGCTTTTATTCACTTTATTGGTCTTAATGCGATTACGTAGCTCTACAGGATCGTCTTTGTTGAATCTTGTATCTTCTGAAGGTTTGTAAATAATACAACTACATGGTATTCAATATATTTTTTATTTAAAAAGTCAAATCTTTTTAAATACAAAATTTTCTCTCAACCGCGCTATCTCGAAAGAAGATGCAATTAAGGAACTTCTACAATTTGAACGATAACAATTCTGAGACATTAGGGCATGAACTCAAATATACTTAAGTATATTTCTAAAGTAATTATTTCGTCGCTCGATTTATCTGTGTGTATATCTGTGTCTATGCCGAGATGATCTTGAAATTCGTTGAATCTCAACGAATGTCCATGTAACATTTACTAAAATGAAGGTATTATAACATAAAGGGAATAATGGTGACTCATACAAATATGTAACTACGGATCATTAATACATTTTTGGAGATTTTAAAGAACATAATAATAATATGGTTTTATAATGTCTATATTACATGCGTGAATTGACGTACCGAGAAGTAGCCATCTTTATAACTTCATTTCTTAACAATTTCCACTTACAATTCTGTAATGCAATTCTTAATTCAACTAGTTACAAATAAGTTAAGTATGGTTACTGATGCTTGCGCTAATTTACACCTGTGCTGTAACAATAGGGAGAATAAGACATATATTAATAATTCAAATGAATATGTATTATTTGTTATAGATTCGTTAAAGGTAGCTCGTTCTTGGATATTGTATAAAAATTACTTCACACTAACTTAAAAAATAAATATTATTTTAAATAAAACTAAACTATGGTAATAAATAAGTATATTTAACTCAAGTTTTAAGTGTTATGTTTAAAATAATTTATTTATATGATAGCAAATATTCACATTTCTATTTTTGTTGACGAACGAATCATTATTTATCGTTCTAAAAAATAAACTTAATCTGGCGAAATAAAACATATTGAGCAAATCATGCATTAAATTGCAGCCATTATCAATATGACACGGTTAAAAGATATCGCTTCATAAAGACCAATAATATGAACATAAATAACCTAATACTACATTATAACATTCAGTATGATATTATAGTACCTACATGTGGCTACATCGATTCAATTAAAGGGTAAATAAAGTACAAAAAGTTGCCTTTAAGAGCAGGTAGAAATATCCAGTCAAGTCCAATCAGAGCTAATTATGGTTGGTCGACATCGGAGTACTTTACGTATATACAACTCATTAACAGAGCCGATTTTTGCTCGGCAATGGAACGCAGGTGTAATAAGATTGTCCGCTCAAAGCGCGACTTAGTAATGAGTGTACGTCGAACCGTTTTTTATTACCAACAGATCTATGACGGGAGCGCATCGACGCGACCATATAATGGTGGTGAGTTGGTGAGACAATGGACTTCAAGACTTGTTTATTGAGTCGATGGAGTTGTTTTGAAGTAGAATGTGTGCAGAAGTGTAGGCGGCGTCCGATCCGAGAGAGCCAATAGTAACCGCCGCTCTCGGTGGGAGGAACGAGTAATCATGCATTAAGACGAGAGAATCCACTCGCTACCATCGCTACCACACGATTCATTATAAATAATGCCGTGGTTATTTCTCTCCGACCAAATTAAAGCTATACACTTAATTTTCTGAATGACAATCGAGGTTATTATAATTGAGACGTTCGTATTTTTTGAGTTGTATTGACGGTTCAATCTCAATATTTTGCTTAGTGAGATAAGTGTTCGCTCGCTGATGTCATCGCGCTGACCCATTTTATTATTGTCTAACCACGTTACATGTGGGTACACGTATGCTAACATTCACATAGAATCATTTATTTGAACTCCACCGAAGTCGGGTTTTCTATATACCTGTAGTGACGTTACTAATAAGGCAAACGGTTTTAATGTATTAATAAATCTTGGGTTTGATGTTTTGATATATTAATTAATCTTCTATGGATCATTGTAACCAAACAGGAAATTACAAAGGCATAAAATAACGCGTTTATTTTTTTTGCTTCTGTCTATAATATTCCAACTATAGAGTAGTTAGATCGCGAAGTAATACTCAAAAAGGTTTTTCTAAAGATAATTTGTATATCATTTGTCCTTGGACAATTAATTCTTAGACCTAATTTATTACATTTCATTACCAAAGTATGCAGAAAAGGAAACGAGAAAGAGCTTGCTGGGTTACAATGTATGCCAATGGGCCAACATTGGTCTAGGTCGATTAATATACTGGCATTTTTAGCACAAAACGAGAATACAGGTCGTAGTTTTAAGTTGTTACTGCAATCCAAACAGGCAAAAAGTGCGCATGTCTGTCATTAGACTCTTCTTAATTAGAACGACACGACGTGGTATAGCACCGACGTCATGCCACACTACTTCTTCAAGTTTTGCCCGTCATCGACACGTCACGACACCGCAAATGAAGGTGGATCATACGCTAACTAACGTCCTCACACATAGATTATACGTATAGATAGATAGAATTATACGTATACACAACATATATAAAATTACAGGCACGACGGCGAAATGTCGTTGCCTTCGTCGAATGTCGTCGGTGTCGTGTCGTGCCAGGGAGTCTGCGAGTAGTACAATTTTACCGAATTATGAGTTTACTGATGTCGTGGACATGTCGTGTCGTTCCAATGAAGGAGCATATCAGGTAAGTCGAACTGTAATTGATAACGAATGCACTGATATACCAAAGATAATGTTGGTATTTGGTATAAGTTCTATAAACCAGAACATAACAGTGTTTTTGTATGAGAAAGAAATACCTGACAGATGACAACTTTATCTGTAAAAGGCGCAGTTTATATTACCCAATATCCTACTCCAAGTACACATTAATATGAAAAATGTAATGAAAAATTAAATAGTCCCTCTTAATAGAGTCTACTAATCGTCGATTCTAACCGTGTCTGATTGAGATTACAGAGGAGACTTTTAATAGTGCGTTTACATCTATTGACATCGTACGAACAAAACAGTCCATGGCAAAACAAAATCATATCGCTCTATATAATATGTACTAACAAACGTGTTTATATTTTAGACACTGGCTATACCTCTCAAAAATGTAAATAAAGAAATGTGATTTTGTCTAACACGACACGTACACTGTCTGTAGATATAAATGGCCTAAATCGTAATGTCACATCATTACGAAAACTACTTCACCAAAGGGAATATCAGTGTCTGTATCAGACCGAAATGCACACACAAATTTACACGCAGAATATCATACTTATCTCTACTAATTAATCTGTGGACATACTTCAAGCGAACTTCGAATTTAGGCATTCGCATTTCGCATTTCGCATTCACGCGATTCAAATTGCGTGAGTTCAGTTTACAATTGTCACAATTTGTAACGAAATAATGAGCAACAATTTGGCCTTTAAATGAGAACTCATTAACTCGAATCACTGCTTCCATTATAGGAATAATTTTAATTGTTAACGTAACATATATAATTATATTGGCGATAGCCTTGACTATTGATGAAAGGCGAGCCAATTTGTACTCATTATGCGACGTGATAATGAAAATTTTGGTGAAATTACACTGCCAATATAAACATGTTAAACACCGTAATATAATATGTATTTACTTAACCAGGAACAAAGAGTTAGCCTCATGGTTTGACCGTAAGGCTATCGTTAGTCTTTTCAGTATGAGGCACGAGATTCAGGCTGAGGAAAGCACTTTTGAGTTTTAGAATGACATGCTATTTTTAATATCGGCGATTAGCGTTTTAGCTATTTCATTTGGTGGCATGCTGCGTTCGATCACGATAACAAAAGTCGCGTTTTAGCGACTACATTAATGTTGCATCCAAATGTCCAAAAGTAGCTGAAACCGCGAGCGTAGCGTCTGATTGCTGCATATAACTTTGAAAAAGCAATTAAATCGATCATGCTAAAAATAGCGTATTTGCTGGCGTCCCTAGAATTTAATATATTAAATTGATTTAACGGCAAAGAAAAATATAGTGAGGAACCTATATGACTGAGAGTCCTGTAAAACGATAAGTGCAAGTAATAAGCATCTAATACGCAAGCCGGTAACATTGAAAAGTCAAAAGTCACTGGGTTACGAACCTCGGACCACCGAACGGTATACCGAGTTTCAACTACTAGGATATAATTTCTTTGTCATCTACGTATTCAATTAGTTCGCGTACTAATATTTTATATTTTAACTATTATTCAGTGTACACCGTGTGTTTTTTATAGATTATCCCTGTGGTACAATGGTTACGATACGGGTTTGCGACTCACAGGGTTCCGGGTTCACACCCAGATTTTGGTAATACTTATCTTGGTGTGTTTCCAAGGCACTTACGACGTCTGACTCACTACTTTGACTCTATCCAAAGAAATTGTATATGTTAACCCATTCACTTTAGAGAATAGAAAATATCAAAGAACAAAAAATTTGATCTTTTTATCATATTGAAGTGGCCAATGAGCATATTGCAAATGAGATCAGTTGGTTGTAAGGGCCATGCAGACATAGTACGTTATCATTGATGGTTGACGGTTTAACTGCTCTTCAGAAGCCAAACGCAGCGAACAAATGCTATACGCATACGCATGAACGTTGGTTAGATATTCTTTTGAATGGAAGTAGCAACTGAACGCGAAAAACGCAAAACAAAATTAATGCTATATGCATTTTGAATACCATTATTGAATGTTGGTAAACGCAACGCAGCATCGATCCAATTATAATCAACATCAAATGTTTAAAAGGTAGTTTAAAAGGTGGTAGACCTTTTTGTAGTGCGCCTCGGGCGGCACCACCGCCACACTTATTTCTGCCTAATAACAGCAGTGTTAA
>DWRA01000362.1:0-26399 GCA_018250295.1 Spathilepia clonius | reverse complement strand
GAAGTCTACCAATACGCACTTGGCCAGCGCGGTGGACTATGGCCTAACCCCTCTCACTCTGAGAGGAGACCCGTGCCTAGCAGTGGGACAGTAATGGGTTGACGATGATGAAATGATGATACATAGAGCGGTACTTTAAGTTAATGTAAACATGAACGTGGTTAATTAAATTATTTCCCTTGAGCAGTCTGTATTAGTAAGTGGCTAGCCGCAACCAATTCGAATTACTATAGTACAGTAGGGAGTAATGTAACATGGAATTTATTAAGAATTTAATACTAACAGTCACCCATCCAAGATACCCGGCGGCGATTATCCGGGCCGATGAATATTCAAACGAAATCAGAGGAGCTTAAACGATCTATATGACTGAACCACAAATAAAAATAACTCCTTAGACACAAAAATCAGCAAAAGCTTTTTTGATGTCATGACTAACAGTCATCCATGCAATAATAATCCGACAAAACGCTTCCTAACCGAATACACTCCATCATACTCAGAGAACGCCACTCAACTTTGATGAACTACTATGAACCCCATGGTTGTAAGTGATGGACCAACATCCCATCCGACGGTCGAGAATAACAAACGAATATTTTAACTGCAAACAATGGATCTCGCGAGCCCCTTTGTGTTATACATCTCGCAAAAGGTTAAATTAGCCGGACGAGCGCCGCTCGAGTAATTACATCTGTATGAATAATATAAGAGTCCACTTTGTTCTTGGTTACACCATTTCTTTTGATAATAATGTCAGATACCTGGTTTTTATACAGATATTTTAGCTATTCATATGAGCGCAAAATGTGTTAATGAGAAATTATTGTTATTTCGCGAAACTACGACTTGACTTACAAAATTCTGAAAACGAAGGGATTATATAATTTTTAATTGCAATGAAACTGTTACAAAAATTGTTGATGTCGTTGTTGTTGAAATTATTGATGCCATGATATGTACTTTGGCACTTAAGGATCATTATTAATCAATCAATGTTTAGAAAAATAATACAGTATTGGTTTTTTTAACAGTAATAGAAACAAATGAACCCATACGAGTACATTGAACAATCCATTTAAATAAAATGTCGTATGGTAACGAAAATTAAACAATAGCTGTAATCAAACGTTACTAATTGCTTTTGGTACGTTGGATGGTACACTGTAAAGGAACTATTCAGTTGTTAAATCGAAATTAGCTGTAACATACAGTGTTCCGAGGAATGAACAGAGCGCAGCAAAGCGGATGTAATAACCGTTTCTCGTATGATAATCAAATCAGGGCGCCGAGAGCATCGCGTACTATGCCTTCGGCTCTTATGAGAAATTTCAATTGAATTTCTTATAATGTAATGTAATGTAGTTTGTTGTCGTAGTTTCCTGTACATGCGACTGATAGCGCATAATGTTTTAATTGTCTTTTGTGAGCGTAGTAAGTTTTGTTTGCTATGATTGTAAATGTTTGTTACAATTTATTAAATTATATTCTACATTCTAAAATTACTCTTATATAATTGTGGATATATCCATGTGTATATGATGTTACATAGATTGCTACATTGATTTGATATTTATCGACTTGATTTATAACTTTTATTTATTTACAATTTTATATGCCTACATTAATGTTTATTTTTTGCTCTAGCCTTTCGACAAATGCTACATAGGCGCTACAGCTGAGTTGGACGAAGAACGGGTTTTCTGCGGCCAAATGGCAGCTATATACCTCTTCGGAGAGGCGCTTACCACACACCAAATCTGCGCCATGCACCGACTTGGTCCAGGATATAAGGTATGTTAAGCGCTCCTCTCCAGAAATTTTAATCAAGAGTCATTACTATCGATTAAAGACTGAATGAATCTATTCTCAAACGAACTTCTTTCATTTGCATTTTCAACACTTTTGAAGTATATCTTGTATTATTATAAGTATTTTTTCAATATACCTTTAATTATAAAATATATATGTTTGTTTCCTGCTAACCATGGACAGAGTCAGTTCCGTTTCGACAACGAATGCAACATCAGTTTGCCGGAGAACCACAAAAGGGTGAGCGAGACGGCCGCGCCCAAGCTTGACGCTGACATCCCCCCTCCACCCGATACCGAGCCCGATCCTCAGACTCCCGAACCCGAAAGCCAGTCCCCAGATATAGCTTCGCACGAAGATACTAAGCCTGCAGAGCCGAGAGAGGCTTGCGTAGTAGTGAAGGAGGACGCGACGCCGCGCGGGCGGCGGCTGGCCGACGAGGCGCGCGAAGTGGCCGCTGCGCATGCGTCGCTGCTCGTAGATATCGAAGCATGCAAGCGTGTAAGCATGCCGCGCCGCTCGCTCTTATACATAGTTTGATGTTCGTTTGTCTAGCTTTAAATGTAGATGAATGGAAAACGATCGCTCAGCCCGACTAACGCGTTTACCTGGGGATTTGCATTTCGAATCCGCACCATGCAAGTTTGTAAATGGCCTTGTTTGCCTCGATATATGCCGCCGTTTGTCGTGCACATAGGTCCGTTATCGTGCAATCCGTTTTGATTTACGCGTATTCGGTGCAAAGCGATCGGTTTCCGCGCTCCAGCACAATGGCGTTATGTCTTAACACTACCATTTGTATAATCCATTCGCTATGTCCGTGTGTGGTGCCAGGGTCAGTTCAGGTTCGATGCGGAGTGTCGCGTGCCGCTGCCGACGGCCGAGGTCCGCGTGGACCGCTACGGCGACCTCGTGCACGACCCCACGCAGAACGTTCACGACGTAAGGCGATCGGTTGCAACTGTTGGAACTTTGGGCCTTATAACTGGTTGAAAATTACATTAATCACTGTGTTCGGTCTTCTTCTATTAGGCGGTGAAAGATTTAGGTCACTAAACATGCACGTAACCATCATGCATGCAAAAACGTTTACGTGATGTAGATACTAAAACACTTTGGATAATTAACCATTTGAATGAATGAGTTTTCCATTTCTATAATTTTCTGGCATTAAAAACGCAAAGGGTTTCAGAGACAACAAAAGGCAACTTAATTTCTTTGAAGTTAATCTTACTGAAGCTCGACGATTCTCTGTAAATTGCTTTAAACGATCTATCTCATTCAGACTAGGATCTCGAGATTGTTTCAAAGCTTTCACCGTAATTGGTCCATTTTTAATCACGAAATACGTGTAAAGTTGAGTTTAGTATATTTTTATTTTAAAAAAATATGCTGATCTCGTTTGAAACTTAAATTATTCTAATTAGGAAAGGAGACAAATTTGAGGCATCGCTTTTAAATTAATTTGTTGAATGAGGGTTGTAAGCTAGGAACCCATTTACCGTTAAAGCGCTTACAAGCTTCTTAAACCGGCTCTACTTGTTTCAAAAGTTATTTATTGTCTTCGGCTTGTGCAAGTTTTAGGAACAAAACTTAACTTCGTTGTACCTAAATAAATAATAAGGGGTGTCCGCCAGGGAGCGGCCTTAGGACCGCTGTTGTTAACACAACGGGAGTTAGCAGTAACATTATTGTAGTAAAATGAAATTAATTATTCAACGAGAGGAAAATGAATAAATTTAAAAATTATAAGTCGTATAAATCAAGGGAAGTTACTCTTAGTTATGGTAATTTTATTTGATTTACAATTCATTTGTCGTAATTTCACTATTTCACTTAGTTAAAATATAAATGGACTCATTATTTTATTGTACTATTCCGCTTCTGTAGTAAATATCTCCTATAAAACAAGTGGTAAGTAATTAAAAAGTTATGTCGAACTGCGTTCTTATCTTATCATCAGATTGATAAGTTTCAATCTTCTGTTGCTAATTTTATCACTACAGCCATTAGTACTATTTGTTATACCGTAATGTAATCATTAATTGTCCTAACTATATCCTATTGATATTTCGATATTTTATGAATCGGCGTTAGTTAGTATAACTAAACGAGATTATTTTAAGTATTTGTATATTAGCTGTATATTTTTCGTAATATCTATAAAACTTGGAAATGCGGAAATAGAGCAGTTTCCGTGAAAACATTTTTATCTTTAGCGAAAACCCCGTTTCAGTTATAGTAGATATAACTTTAAGATTATTCTACATCCAAACGTACGTCATCTCGTCTCGTTCCGCGAGCAACGATGCATAATTACAACGCGTCCGCAGAGACTAATGCTTTTCCGCGGAAGTGCTTGTCCCCGTCGCTTCCTCTTCGTGTTCTCCATCGTTCCAGTTTAGAATTCTAAATATGTCACGCTGGAAGGGAATATTAAAATGCATAACTGAAACGAAGTGGTACTGCCGTCTAATGCGAAAATATTTTTTTATTACTCCGTATTACCGATGATCAATTATTATGCTCCAAATCTGTTCTAAAATATAAATTTCAAAAGAGAAGTATAATTATCAGATAAGAAAACAAATTAGAACATTTTTACCTTTTAAGCATTACGGGTAGATTCTTTAACATTAACGTTATATTACACATTAGTTGAAGTTGTTCACGCGCCTGTAGTTGAATAAATAGATTTTATCAACATGGCCTTTATTTTTTTATTGATAGACTATTAATTCTAATTTTAGTCGGTTTTTATAAATTGCCAATCAGCATTATATCTGTCGTACTTAAACTGAATCTTCATCGCCACTATGCGTCATGGCTGTATCAATACATACTGACATTAGCATAAAAAACCGTCTAGCTTTCCTCTCTTAATTTCGTGTACGCCTCCCAAGAGGACGTCCTCTGATTGAAGCCTCAGAGACAGCTAAAATATTCACAGCGGGCCTTCGGGCAAATAAGATGAGACCTGCTGCGCCAACGGAATTCTCCTTAAATATTTATATTATCATGTCTTTGGTTCCCGACTTCCAATTCGTTGAGTGCACCTCAGGAAGATTTCAACAATTCTGAGGGTTAATATAATGACGCTAATGTTTATTTTTCACAAAGTCTTTTATCTGATATACGTTCTAATAAGGTAAAGCTGAAATTGGGACAATAGTTGAGTTGTGAGTGAGTGAGCGTTAACAAATTTTAAGCGGGTTTTAGAATTTAACTCAAAGTAGGCGTATAAAGCTGTCGAACTTACTCGTTGAGGTCCGTACTATGTTCGACATTAGGTAAGATGTCTAAATTTATTAAAAAAAAACTAAAACACTAACATCAAGAACTTAATAATGATACTGGGAATACATCAGCTTTAGATCCCGGTAAAAGCAAAAATTTATGTTAACTAGCTTTTATTTCGGCACATTCTTCAATAGCATCATAATACATTTTGTCTTTAAACACTGACAGTTACCATTACTTTACTAAAAAAAATGCATAAATATAATTCAATAATAATAATTCTGACGGACGCTATTGTCCATGAAACTTACAAGATAATGTATTTCTGCGCACGTCTTTTAAAAAGAAATGTTCATTCTTTCCTTTGTTCCAATATTGACATTCTTCCTTGTTTTGAATTCATTGCCGGGGTCCGTCCACAATTGGATTTATAAATTTGAGTATTTTTGTTCTACCTCGCCCTAATTAAGTTTGACTGGCCCTCATCACGTTAATATTGTGGTATTTGAATAGACCATTCTGGAATAATAGAAACGTCCCTACATAAATATGTAAACCTACAGTATACATTCATTAGAAAACTGTTAATAGAATCTTGTAGAATAAAAAGTTTTCTTTGTTAACAGTAAGAACCCAGTAGATTAATAAATATCCTGTTAACGCTAAACGTCAAAAATTTCAATGTTACGGTGCAGAATACATTTTAGATTACTCTACAAGCCCAATGTACTAGATATAGAAATACTTAAAGAGCTTATTTAGATAAACCGAGGGTAACGGAGTGCACTCTTTAGCTAAAAGGCTCCTTTGTACACAGCGGGTAAACTGGCGCGACTTGAAAAATGTAGGTCTTGGACGTAAGCATGTAAAATATATTACATGCCGGAAGGAAATGAACGCTTTGAGATACTTTGTAATGGAGCGTATATTATGCTGACTTATTAACGGGGAATCGCATGTTATTTGCACATTTTCTTTAAAAATGAGTACGATGCCTATTCTCTTTGTAACTATTAGATTCGTAATTTTTTGTGTGATGGTCTTAAGGTGATCGCTGGTTTTATGATAAAATTTTAAAAATGTATTCTTTAAATTTTCTGGAAATAAGGAAATATAGCAAAAACTCACAACAACATTTGTATTGTACATAGTTTTATTCGAAATGCAAATCGAACACTTAAAATGCACGCTCTTTCTTTAAAATGTTTTTAAATATGTAAATCGTTCTTTCCCGCAGAGCAGCTTACCTTGCCAGCGACCGCGAGATACGCGTATACAAGCGGTTTTGTAAAAAACGTGAATAAAACCTTTAGCTCGATAAACAACGAAACCAAAGTTACTTAGATATTTAAATAAAATAGATACTAGCTTCCGCTTTGTGTATTGGAATTTAAGTGGAAATAGAAAATTACCTGCCTTGGGTAAGCCGAAAGTACACAATACTATGGGTGCTTGTATTTTTTTCTGCAAACCTCGGCCGTAACAAGCCTACCTTTTGAAATAAGCTTGTTCACAGAACAATGAGTCTGACGAAAAAAAGTAGGTTTTATAGCTATGTACTTTTTTAACGAAATGATTTCTTAATATAATATACCGTGATGTTATAAATTCAGCGATCTATTTAAAAAGGTAACTATATTTAAAATTGACATCGTTACTCTTGCATGAAACCCTTTTGTGTCTCGCAAACATTACAAAGCGAGCTCTGTTTTAGCCAGATAACCGATATTCAATTACTCAGTGGTCCCTCGCTACGTATAAACCAATATGTAGATGATACACACATTCAGTGATTGGTCAGAAGTAAATAATGTATGGAGAACATACAGTTTTGTATACTAACTATAGAGCAACCATGTCTAGTAGAAGCGTAATACTGATTTTGTTATCAATTACGTAGTAGTATACTATACAGGAATGTAAAAAACTTTGGAGTAATTTTATTTACGGTATGGAATATTCAAACAAGAATTTCTCTTTGTATTCCTTTGTCTTAAAAGTAAAGATGCAGCTTTGTCTATTTGTATGCATTGCGTATTAAATAGTATACTCGTACATTTGCAAATCCTCCTTCAGTTGTAAACCCTTGTGCAATCGTATAAGTGAGAAGCTTATGTTATTTCTGTAATATATTTGGTCTGTGAACTATTTTGGAGATATGGGACAAGAAGTGCAACTCTACACTACGCAGCGCACTGCGGCAGGCTTTTAGCAGACTGAGCTGATACTGTGCAGGGCTCGTATCTTGAGTACAACGATACGTCTATTTTAGCTGAGGAATATTAAATCATCATATTAAAATTTACGTAAATAAACTTAATTTTAAATTAAATCATAGATAGGCAATTTATTCTCCTAATACTGCGATAGCGTATTGTGGTATGTCGTTACGTAATAATAAGGTAAGTTATTTTTGTAGACCAAATTCTGTGATTACGTTTTAGTAGTGATTAACCGGATTTATTATGGTTATGAGTAACATTTTCTGCATGTCGTGTAATAAGGTAAATAATAAAGTAATCAGCTTTTTAGAGTATTCAGTATATATTTGTATGAATTAGTAGATAATTTGTATAGTTAACTGTTTGAATAATCTGTAATAATACGTCGCAGGCAACCCTAATCCATCCGTTGCCAAATTAGCATGAATGTTCCCTGAAAGGCTTGAAGCCCAATATCATTTCCTCATAGGTAACAGAACTGTGTTACAACTGTGTGTATCTCATAATTGAATCGTACTGACAGACATGACTATATTGTACGTACTACGAATGATATATAAGGGAGTGACATAATGCATTTATTTATGGCTTGATCGAATTAAATGCATTGACGTTTCGAAGTAGTTTCTTAATTGTAATAATTGGTTTGTATACATGGTATGTAATTATTTTGATTACACCGACTAAATAAACGAGCAAGTAATGTATCTTATGCGAAATTGGTCTCAGCCGCTAAAGAACATCTGTCACCAAAAAGAGCAGGGTTACCAGATAATTACATATACATAACAACCATTAAGGTATGTTTCAAAATAGTACGTCGCCACAGACGATATAATTATGTCTATGAGCGTAATAATTACCCCCTGTAGCTGTAATATTAACTTTTTTTAAATATTCCTTTTGTTAATTGTATTTTAAACGTAGACGTAGATAATTTTTGACATATTATATCGTAGAAGTAGGTACGTTTGTTGTATTTCTATACTTTTGGTAATTGAACTAATGTAAGGTGTTTCACCATTTAAAATGTCATTTAAGTACCTCTTCCTATTGTGAGTGTAACCTTGCTAGGAGGGCAGGTAGTTATGATGACTGGACTCTCATTTCATTATGGGTGCAGTGGTATTTGCTTGGCTTGTGTTCGAATATTTTGTGTGTAGCATTAAATATTATTGTTGGGTATTTTATTATTCTAAGATCGTTTACTTAATCATTTTCCTTTAACTTTGTTAATGAAAATTGCAAAGATATTTTTATTGTACTTTCTTGTTTGACTATTCATGTAATGATTAAAAATAAAAATAAAACAATTATCTTTGCCTTCTATTTTAACATTTTTTTTTATTTTTAAAGATTAGTTAAGTATGAGTATATGTTAATATTTATTCAAATTCCTAAAACACAGGTGCTCTACGACGGGAAATTGTCGTCTGCCATTGTGTTCATGTACAACCCGGTGGCGACAGATGGCCAGCTGTGCCTACAGTCGGCGCCCAAAGGGAACGTGTCGTACTTCGTTCACACGCCCCACGCGTTGATGCTACAGGTAAGCCCCTTGGGTGTATGCTCGCCTGGTATTTGCAATGAAAATGTAAAGGGTTAAATTGTGATGTGATGTACTTAGATATCAATTGCTGCATCAATTACAATAGAATGAGACGGATATATGTATATCAATACGAGATTATATTTTTTTTCGTTCGTTTATTTCATGCTTCTAAAGTCTGTGCAGGTGAGGGGCGCAGAAAGAGAAAACTGTATCATTCTCTCTCATAATTTCTCTCTCTTTCTAATCCTTACCTCTCTGTTCCACCCTAAACATTTTTTTATAGGTGGTACCCCAATGTTGATGGATTTAACAATGGGCTTACCCATTCACTACTTCCATAATGTAGGGTCAAGTGGTTAACGTTTCATGTACTCTTAGTACGCATGGTAAGAATTGAAAGGGTCAAATTTCTGTGTAAATGAAGAATAACAAAATTAGTCATGAATAAGTAAAAGTTATTTTACAAAAGGGAAACATGTATTCTTTCTTTTAATATAATTTTAACGGCGCAAAAAAAATAGCAATAAAATAGGTATTTGAACTAAAGGATTAACTTTTTGTTTCTAGCTTTTGCATGCAGATATTTAGTTCGAAGCCATTTCGCTATTCTACGCACGCAACAAGGATAAAGTTTAGTTAAATTTACAATTTGCAAATCTCTTTAACTCTCTGTATACTGTGATAGTCACACTGTATAATGATCCTACGCCGTTTTACTTAAAACTATGTAAAAAAATCTTTATTGCGGCGAATTTCGGGCATGTAAATAGTAGAATATAAAAAAATCAACTAAGCTCCTATTATATTTATTAGATTTTTTCGCGTGTATATTTGTTGTAAATAGCATTAGAATATAAAATGAAATTTTCCTACACCAATTTTCCATTAAAGTAGCCACTCATCACTATTCCTAATCCTCCACGTAATGCCAAAGAAATAGTTTATTGTTTCTCTGCGCGCCTTATTTTCTCTGATTAAATTCCCAGCGAGACACCGTTTCTTTGAGAGGGCCGCTTTCATTACTCACGTTCATATTGTCTTGCTGACTTCAGCGTGCACTTTATGCGTCAGTTGGCCAGCAATACACCGATGTACATTTATAAAACAAGCATAAGGCTGCATTTAATCTCTAAAGATTGAAGTTGCTTGTTTGAATGATTATTTTGTCAATGTCACCGTGTAATTTTTGTGAGTATCTAAACATTGTATTCAATTTTGTTAACTTACAGGAAGTGAAAGCGGTAGTGACCCACTCAATCCACAGTGCGCTGAATTCTATCGGCGGGGTGCAAGTGTTGTTCCCGCTGTTCGCGCAACTCGACCTGCCGCACGACGCGCCCGCCACCGACCCCAAGCGAGACCCCATGCTGTGGTATGCTCTCCTGGTACTTTTGGTGTAACTGATCTGAATAAATTACGATTTCACACTTGCCCACTTGAAATCGGGTAATGTCCACCTTAGTGATTGATGGTACTGTCGTAGCAAAAATTAGTAGAAAGCTATATGTAATCCCAGTCAATAAATTTTAGTTTTATTGCACCAATTTATTTATTAAATTGGTCTTAATAAATCTGTATTCAGAAACAATATTAAACTACTATTAGCTAAGTTCGTATCGTATGAAATACACCAAGTTTGCAATAACTCGATTTGTATCAAAGAGCTGCTCACTTTATGCTCACTTGTGGTAAAATTGCCGAACTAAATCAAGTACACGCAAAGCACATATATTATGAAGTGTTCCTAGCTTACTCTAAGCTCTAC
Source organism: Spathilepia clonius (assembly GCA_018250295.1). Taxonomy (NCBI): domain Eukaryota; kingdom Metazoa; phylum Arthropoda; class Insecta; order Lepidoptera; family Hesperiidae; genus Spathilepia; species Spathilepia clonius. Next base: position 15,808 of record DWRA01000362.1, on the reverse strand, counting down.
TCATTCATTAATATTCCGAGTGCCTTCGGTTACGTTACCCGGCTAAATGCACTTTCTGTGTCGGTCCATAACCTCCTAAGGAGTTTAACCGACATCTCGAGACGGTCGGTTAATAGAGGCAATGAAGTAACTCCTGACAACACCTAATTGCCTGGTGTCGACTCCGGGTAGCGAGCAAATTTATGAAGCGTTTTGGTGGGAGAAACAATTTATATGGTAGACTGCGAGTTCCCTTTAAGTTTTAAGCGAATTGTGTGCGCGTGGATTTAGTGAAATCAAGTGGCAGGATTTCAACGTGGGACTTGGGTACGAATATGCTGTTGGCTCACAAACGCATATAAGTAGCATGCAAATTGAAACCTATGTACCAGTTTAAATTGCGCTCTTCGAAATATCTGTTATTGAAGTGAAACTTATTTAGGCGCGCTTTGAAAGGGGAAGTGTTACGCTGGGGCGTTACCGACCAATTTAATCAATTTGAACTTTTTGTATTGTGATAGTTTCACTTCTTGGGCGAATGCATATTGACACACACACTTTTTAGTATTAAATACGTACTATCATCCGTATCACAAATGTATATTTACGAAAATAACGCGCATAAATGTACAAAATTGGGAGTTTGTCCCCTTGGTGTCATCCATTGATGTCGACCCACGTCATACTGTAAATCGGACGCGATATAAACTCCGCAGAGGTGATTTGGGGTCTAATTTATGCAGGCTCGAGTGGTCGATCATGCGACTTACAAAGACGATCATACGACATACTTGTGGTGTGATTAATAGAGGTCTCGCTTAATAATGCATTGTATTATGCAGATAAACGAAGCACTGGAAATATAGCGAGAACAATAATAGACAGGGTTGAGTGATGTTCTGCGTCATTGTTTTCAAAGAACAATATTGCTCTGCAATTGTTTCTGAAAATGGGGGTCAAAGTGAAAGAAAGGGAAGTGAAAGAGAATTCACGGTCAGTTGAAATTAAAAGTTTCTTTCATAATGTATTTTAAAAACACTTTAATGAAAATTTTCAGCCTTTAAAGTATTTTTTTAATACATATAATAGTATCGCGCCTTGCCATTTTAGGCTGCACGCTGCGGTCTACTTAGTAAGAAACCTTTTGGCTTTGTATCCGCTTGATCCGTAGACAGTTAGTGCAAAGCTTCGTCTGTTAATTAGTAGAGTTATAGGTCAAGCGGGATTAAATTACTGCCGTGTAAAGATCTAACCAATTACAAAAAACTATGACTAAGTACAGAATCAATTAAAATACCTAATATCCCATATTTTTAAACGTACAGTTATGTATGATTCGACATGTATCTGTTTAATCCATTCACTACATTAAGGATGTCATCTAAACTAGGCTCTAACATCAAAGGCATAATAATCGCACCCTGATTAGTTAGGGAAACGTTACCCTGAATAAATGATGAAACTCGTGCCAGGGTCGCAGGAGGGAGCGGAATCATCTCCCCCGATCTGTATCGATCGTTTGTTCTCAATTGACAATAATGTAATTTGCTCAAACTATGTGTGTCGAACGTCACGGCAAATTGGGTAACAAATCCGTAACGATTAACGTAATCCGACCAGGCAAACATGACATGAGAGAGTGTGCCCGCGCTCTTCAACGCGCGACTTAGCGATGAACCCGCTTACGTAGTAATGATACTAATGACACTCGTGTCAAGAGGGTCGTTGCGATGAAAGGGGGTAACAAATCAACGGATATATGTATCAGAATATATTAACAGTGAGTTATAGGTTACTCGAGAAAATAAATATTTTGGTCTTTTCGATTTATGTGGTTATTTAATCTTTATGGACCATACAATAGTGTACAGGAACAAAGGTGGACTTAATGCTATAAGCATATAAGTGTTACGCTAATAAAGGTAGTAGAACTCTTCAGGGTTTGGGTTTAAGGACGTAAGGTCATCAATACTTTCTGCGACTTGGGAACGTGGTATTGGTTTACAATAGTTTACAAGAACGTGGTATATTTACATGAGATGCTCCATCATTGCATTATCGTTCGATCTAATGTAGTGTTCCTTCTGTTTCTTGCTGTTCAACAAGTGGTACATAAAGTAATAATCAATGATATGATCTTATTTTTTTTATTAAAAATTAATGTAGGTTTTGCACTAATTCAATGACAAAGCTTTTTTAACATTGTCCCTCGGTTGCAGTTCGAAACTGCTCGGCTTCGTGTGCTCGCTAGTGGAGTCGTGCGGCACGGTGCAGCAGCACGTGCTGCAGTGCCGCGGCTTCCTGGTGATCTCGCACATGCTGCAGCGCTGCGGCCGCGACCACCTCACGCCGGACACGCTCGCCTCCTTCCTGCACCTCACCAAGCACCTCGTCACCAGCTGCTCGCCGAACTCGGATCTGCTGCTCAAACAGGTATGTTCGAGACGTTTTGGTGGCCGAAACTGATGTTGTTTTTGTTGTTGATGATGAGATTGTTGTTATTGGTGATGATATTGTTATTGTTGGTCATAACGTTACTATTGATGATGAAGATGATAGCCATGATATTTATGGTAATACCTCCTATTTTGTTGTTTTCTAAGTAAAATCTCTGTGTCAGTTTGGAGTTTTAAATAGGCTTAAATTTTGGTCATGAATGCATAATTACATGAATTCAATTTGTATTGATCACTTCTATGTACAGGTATATTAGTTGTATTTTAATTGATGGATATATTATTATAGTTTTTTTTTTATTTAAAATAGAATGGAGTAAGTATTTAAAGATCATACTGCACTTCAAAAGTAATCTTTAGGAAGTTGACACAAAATTGTAATGACGTAAAAGCAGCGTCTTCTCTTTAAAAGCACTTCAATATTCAAAGTACACTGTCACTATTATAAAACGAAATTTCAATAATTCATTTGCTGCTTTTTCTGTGAATTTTTTATTTAAACTTCAATGAATGTTGTTCCAGTTTGCTCATTGTTCCTGAAATAATTATGTGTATTTTTTGCAGCTGTTCGCAGATTTTTATTTCAGTTTTTTCTTTTGGTAATCTATGGTCAATCGGACATCCTCATTGCTCACTTATGTATATTGCTTTAAAATGCGCTAAACTCTTAACATCACCAATATTTATTTGAAATTGGAACGATAAATTTCCAAGTTACCAATACCTAACTAGATGTCATGATGCAAACATTACTCAAGAGTAGCAACTCATTTATGAAGCAGATACCCTATTCCATATGGAATTGTCCAGAACAGATGTCCGTGAACCGGCGGTAACTACTAGTTACTATTCAATGTTATGAAAAAAAAAGTTAAGTAAAAATTAGAAAAACAAACATTCTTAGCTGTTTTTATTGCAATAAGAATTATAAATACTTTTATATTTTTTCAAAGCGCATTTTTGTATCTATCGATTAAGTCAAATGAATGTTCTCATTTGCTAAGTGAGCGATGACCAGAAGCTGGGAAATGGTCCGCATAATATTATGCAAAGCTTTGCTTTTGCTTGTATGCAGACGGAGCATCGGAATATGGAAATTAATAGGTTGAGCACAAAGTAGTAATAACGCTTTAGCACTTTTCATTTCTATCTGTAATAATTAAACTGTATATGAGTTTTGCTTCGTAGAATTTTTCGAAATAGGTCTTTGGCATTTTTTTTTTAAAGAATTATTTTTTTAGCGCACACAATTAAATAACGTCAAGACTTCAAAGATTTGACGATGTAAGAATCTATAAATGAGATAACATGTTCTTTGAAATTCATAAATAGTGCAAAGAATCCGTTATTTTCAAATATTTTTGAAAATATTCATTTTGCACGGGAATTACACGGTACATATTCCAGGTATTTATTTTTAAAAATTAAGACGCATGCTTTTAGATTATCACCGTGGATTTGTGGGATATACATTCGCAGTTCAGAAATGTATTTATCAAACGCTGTGGAGAGGGCTGAAAGTTCAATCTTCACTTTTAGTAGTCTTTGATTACAAGTTAACGGAACGCTCGAGTGGCGTCGGTCGGTCGCGTTCAACGAAATTAAGAACGTAAATTAACATTGCGCCTTCCCTGAAATATTAATTTGCGATCAAATCTCGGCTGCTACGTAATTTCTGCTGCCGGCGATGAATGGGGGTTTTATGCCGTATTGCACCCTAAGTAAGGGAGAAAATTGCTTCGGGGAGAAATTTATAACGAGCCTCGACGTGCTCAGTAAAAATAAATAACGCCGTAAAATATTTATTTTTGCCGTAAAATGATATATTTTCAACGTTTAAGGGCTCCGCCGTTGCGCCGGCGGTCGTCGCGGTCGCACGATTGTTATTAACGCTACGTATCGTTTTCATGAGTGTCGTTATAAATCGTTTTATTAAAGTGCGAAGTGTTGAAAATGAGACATCCTTTATTTTCGTTTTTGTTGTACTGTGTTCGATCGTATTCACGGTTAATGATTTGTCGTTTTATTGTCTGAGTTCTGTGGTATTTCGTTTCTAAAAATATTATGATTTTATTTTACCTACACATCTACAGCCCATTAGTAAAATTAATCGCGCGCTTGCGTTGCATTTATTAATTCTTAATAAATGTTATTTAAATCTGTTTTTACTTTTGGAATACTCTAGAATTATATATGAATGTACGGACCTAACATAATTATAATAAAATCTTTCTATTTGACTGGAAAAATACTATAGCGTTTAAAATTTTTAAACAAATTTTAAATTTGTGCAATTCAAACCGCTTACTATTTTCGGAATACAGACAAAGGTTAAAAGTCATGATAAAACCATACAAGTTTTGAAAATAGTTTATTAATGAAATTATTTTTGACATTTAAAACCCTTTTTATAAGTGTTTTTTTTTTAATTTGTCGATCCTGAACTGTTTAGTTATCGATGGTTGTCAGCGCATGCCCCTCTTGCTTCCACGACCCTTCCACGACTGTTCACATGAAACATTTACTTACTGTAATTATTTTACTATGCACATCCATTTTTTCACGAGAATAAAAATTTACACGCAGGTTACAAGGAAGTCGATTTACAAGAAATTATGACAAAAATGTATTGTAAAAACTAAAATGGAAATCTTTAAAATGGATGAAATTGAACCAATGAATTTTAAAACAACGGTTATGATTTTATTTACAAAATTAGATGTAATATTTAGTGGCGTAGAATAGTAAAGATATTTGTAAATCGATACTTCTTACAATATTTCTGGTAAATTCATACTTTTCACACGTTATTTCATTCGTTCAAATATTTTTGATTTCACACAGAACATTAAAAACACTGCAATCAATCACGAGAACACTCACGAGGTGCTTTTCGATTTTGTAAAAACGTATGTAGATTCACAAACGCACACACGGACATACAAATAAATTTAAGTCACGAAGTAGTTGATGGGTTACAAATAATGAAGGTTATAGCTTTTGCACACAGGGACGCTTGGTCTGAATAAATTCAATATTATTTGTAGAGGTGTTTGAATAAAGAACATAGGATAAAATGAAAAATAATTTAAGGTTGTATATTGTAATACTTGAAATTGAAAATCAGTTCTATTTACAATTATTCCATTAAATTGATGTCGTGTTCTTTAAACCCTTACATATAGCATGTAACCCTTATTACTTGATGTTATTAAACACTTTTTACAATACAGTTATTAATATCCCCTTTTTTGTCGATATAAACCTTTCTATTTTCTTTCGCGTATGTACAAAAATGATATGACATAGTTTTATAGTATAAAATCGCAATATAACTCGTAAAGATCGATCGACTCGATAGAACGAATGATTAGGTGTGAACAAACAAGCAAGAGTACGCATACGCTCGCAACCATCGGACAGTAAAAGGTCTATGCTAACGGCAGTCGTTCTGCCAATCGTTCCTCACGTGGCAGCTGCTGGACCACGTGCTGTTCAACCCGGCGCTGTGGATCCACACGCCGGCGGCGGTGCAGGCGCGCCTGTACTGCTACCTCGCCACGGACTTCCTCGCGGACGCGCACATCTACGGCAGCGTGCGCCGCGTCAGCACCGTGCTGCAGACCGTGCACACGCTCAAGTACTACTACTGGGTGGTCAACCCGAGGACGAAGAGCGGCATCAATCCCAAGGGGATCGGTGAGTCGATATTTTTTTGTAATTGTCGTACGTTAAATCATTACAAGATTTTGAATAAATCTTGAGGAAAAACTACTTTGAACCTTTATTTAAATCCTAACAATAGTCTCAAATACCATAGAGGCAATGTTATTATTCTAAATACAGTGAAATATGTAAAAAGGGTCTCTTGTTCTTTAAGAAAATGTAAATTATATATTTTTGTATATCAATAATGTTTTTTTAGAATTCGTGGATTGGGCACTAAATTTTAGTACGGTTATCGATGTTGCAAGATGATAATGATGAAGTGTTATTTCTATAAAAGAACACTTTACTCATTCTATCAATTATTTACATTGACTTTTTGCGTATATAAAAAAACGAATAATCCAATACCCGTAATTTAATTTCTACTTCAATACTGATTACATTGTAAATCTGTTTAATAATAATGATTTTTTCGTAGATGGACCCCGCCCTGCTCACAAGGACATCCTGACTATCCGAGCGTACATCCTGTTGTTCCTTAAACAGCTGATCATGATTGGCAATGGTGTCAAGGAAGATGAACTACAAGCCTTGCTCAACTATTTAACTACTATGCACGAGGTAAGGAACTATTTCACTTTTGGGAATAAGAAAATACAAGAAAAGCTAATAATAGTTTTGTTATACATTAAAAAATACAGTAATAAATAATTATATTTTATTATTCGTTTAATTTCAGGATGAGAATCTGCACGATGTCCTCCAAATGCTGATTTCCCTTATGTCGGAACATCCTAGTTCAATGGTGCCAGCATTCGACGCTAAGGTAACAGCAGATCCACTTATAAAACCTATATCTTGTACCTTGTTACGTACCTTTGTATCTTGTACCTTGCAATTAATGATGAATCAATTCTTTTTACAGGGAGGAGTGAGGACAATTTTCAAACTATTGTCATCCGAGAGCCAGTTGATAAGGCTACAAGCTCTCAAGTTACTCGGTTTCTTCTTGAGCCGGAGTACGCACAAGTAAGTATTAAAAAACAGGTAAATTTTCTATAGTGACGATACACATTAAATATTATACATTGACGAATGGTGCCCTGAAGATATATTTTGTCGCCTGTTAAACAATTATAATGCAAATATTTGATCTGGTATAAGCAACTTTTAGGAAGGTGCGGGCCACGTATTAGGATTTTTGTGCAGTAGCATGTATAAATTTGGACGCTTGTGTGCGCCATAAAAGTTATAAAACAATTGCTTGTCCTACATTTTTATGAACAACATAATTTATACAACAATACCGGTTTGTGGATTAATTTAAATAAGCGAAGAGTCTGCTGGTCAAATTCGACATTAGTCAATTAGACAATTTATACAACAAAAAAAATCGCTTGGAAAAATATTGTTGATGATCATATCATTAATAATCATGTTAATAATATTTTTAATGATTATGATGAAAGTGTTGATGATGATGATGAAAATATTGATGATGATGATGATAAAAATATTGATGATGATGATGATAATGTTGATGATGATGCTGTTGCAGACGCAAGTACGACGTGATGTCCCCGCACAACCTGTACACGCTGCTGGCCACGCGGCTGGCGGGCGGCGGCGACGCGCTGGCGCTGGCCGTGTACAACGCGCTGTACGAGCTGCTCACCGAGCACGTCGGCCAGCAGATCCTCTACACCAGCCACCCGGAGCCGCAGCCGCACTTCCGGCTCGAGAACCCAAGTATGTTCTTATCTTGTTAAATTTCATTTAGGGTAATTTTCTGACCACACGTACTCACACATATGAATTGTTTCGTTTTCTGATGTGAAACATCTTTTAGCGCGGGTATAAATCGCATCGTTCGCGTGACTACGGGTCGCCACGCTATACTAAGGTAAATATATAGTCTATCTGTGAATGTACGGTGTGGCGATCGGTGCTGACGTGTCGCCATGCGTAACCGACTATGCGACTAACGTCACCATTTTCTATCTTCATTTTTTTCATTATGCTATAATTAGTTCCTGTAGTAATACGGTCTTTTATGTTTATTACTTGTACAACCATGATATTTCACATCTGCCAGGTGTCCCTTGAAGGCTCATTTTTTTATTTTATTGTATTGTAGCAAACGAGCATGCAGTCCACCTGTTGGTAAGTGGCCACTGCCGCCCATAAACCACTTTAATGAACCCCAGACAAGACTAGAGTCGTACCTAAGGTCGACCACAAATGCGTTGCCACCCCCCAAAGACCAAGTTGGAACACCTGGGATAAGTAAGTCTCCCTTACTACACCCTTCAAACCAGAATACAGCAGCGCATGACACTGTTGGTATTAGGCTGAAATAGATGTGGCGGTGGTGCTGCCGGAGTCGAACCACACAGGGTTCTACCACTTTTTGTGATACGCTACAGTTTCTTTGCGACCCGTGGGGTGTGCGTATATTTATTTAACTTATTATGTCGATTGTTAAAAATGTGATTTAACTGATGACTTTTATTTTATGTGTTATAAAATTACAACGCATATAATAATCGAGTAATAATCTCCTCCACAGTGATCCTGAAAGTAGTCGCAACACTGATACGACAGTCGAAGCAGACTGAACAATTGCTGGAGGTGAAGAAGCTGTTCTTGTCTGACATGACGCTGCTGTGCAGCAACAACCGGGAGAACCGTCGCACGGTGCTGCAGATGTCGGTGTGGCAGGAGTGGCTCATCGCGATGGCGTACATCCACCCGAAGAACGCGGAAGAACAGAAGATCTCGGACATGGTGTATTCGTTGTTCCGCATGCTGCTGCATCATGCCATCAAGCACGAGTACGGCGGCTGGCGGGTGTGGGTCGACACCCCAGCCATTTTACATTCCAAGGTAGGGCCATTTTTTTTATTAAAAAAAAATTACTACATTAGTTCAGTTTATTTTTGTTATGTCTTCACAGCCAGATCAAATGAAGAGTCAAATTTGATTTTTTGTGTTTAAATTTTGCGTTCTCGGCCCTATGTATCCTGCCCATAAACGCGAGACTCGCTAAATTACTTGAATTCACATCGTTAATTTTACCACCCGTAGTCTATTCAATTGTTCTAAAACACATTTTTTTTTTAGTAAAAGATTATTAATTATGTTTCTCTCACTTTTCAGGTATCATACGAAGAGTTCAAATTACAGTTCGCCCAAATGTATGAACACTACGAGCAGCGACGCGCTGACAATATAACGGACCCCGCCGAGCGTCAGCGGCGGCCCATCTCCTCCATCCCCGGCTGGGACCGCCACGCTGATGGCACCACCACCACCACTACCACCACAAAAACCATTCCAGATACTGACGAGAGTGAGAGCTCCCCAGTATCCATCAGGAAACAAAACGTACTCAACCACGCGGCCCAAACTGAAATCGGCAAAGGCCTATCGTTGCGAGAAGTCGAAGGCAACTGCATATGTTCCAAATCTAAAACGAGTGCTAGTGATGATGTCGAGGACAGTCGGACTACAGTAGTGTATAGTGAAGTGTGTAAAGTGCATAGTCCTGCAAAGGAAGTTGTGAATACCGATGTGCCCCAGGAAGGTGGTTGTGATAGTGATAAATGTACAGATAACGAGGTTGAACATGCTGTCGACGAGGGAGAGGCGTCCAAGCCAGAATTGCTCAATGCTGAAAACGAATTAGTACAATCAATTATTGAGAATAAATTATTAGAAAGCTCGGAATCCGGAATTGGGACGATTGAAGCGGATTCGGAGAAAACGGATAAGACTCTCACAAGGCAAGGTAGCCTTGATTACATTCCAGTTAGAGATGTAGGAGATAACGTATCAAGGGAGGATAATAATGACAATACTGATAAAAGCGAAGGCATTCCATCGAGTCTATCTGCAAGTGAAACTGCAAGCCCTGAACGAATAGCAGAAGGCTTGAACGTTATAACGGAGAGAGAATCGGAACTGTCTGATCCGTCCGAGTTATATTTGACACCGAGTGAAGCGACGAGCCCAAAGAAAATCCAAGATAAGAATGATGGTATGTCTGATGAAGTCGTCACCAACGATGATCCTAAACATATCGCGATTAATATAGTTAATGATGTATTAACAATTGCGCTAGAAACCGTGCGATCGAAAACAGACGATGATACAGATTCAGGTGCTATTTCTGGAGGATTACATTCCGAGGGTAACACGCCTAATGGCCGTGATGATTTAGAACAAGACATTGAAGATATACTGGACCAGAAACAAACAGTAGAGACGATTGCTAATGATATTGTAAACGATATAATAAGTACGGTTGTGTCTAAGAGTAAAGACCAAGACGTCGTGGTTAGTGAACATAGCAGCCCCCTAAAGGAATCTGTACCAGAGTTACCGCAAGAAAGCGATGTATTGCCACTCGATGAAGAGTTGGTTATCGATCCTGAAATTGAACAGACATCGAAAGACAAAGATGAACCAGAAAAAGAGCCAGAAGATACGACTAAGGAAGAAAACCAAAGAGAGGAATCCAATGAAACAGAAGAAGACAAAACGCCTGAAATACCTCCAATTTCAACTATCAGTGAAAATATTTCGCTGGCAAATAAGAAGGAACATGAGGCTGAAGAGGACAGGAACCGGGAGAGCGAAAGGGAGAAGCGACGCGTCAGCCTTCCTGGAGACGGTGAGATGAAACAGGATAGCCATAGAGCTGAAGGTGTCGCCTCGCAAGGTACAAACACTTCGACATCGCCGAGGCGGCCACGTAGTGCTTCTACGAGCACACAAGTGGATTCTAATCATTTCGGTAATAATTGCTGCTTACTTACATCGATATATGTAATTCATTTATTATTCAATACGTAACAGTTAAGCTACAATTCCTCCAAAAATTGCTATTTAATTTTAGATTATAAAAAGCGAACTACGTATTCTTGACGTATCTAAAACACGCTTTTTCCATGCTTTTCGATATTAAAAAAAAAACTTAGTCTGTTAAATCATTGTAGCGGAATTAAAAGGTCTTATGAATTGTGTATGCTTCTTAATGAATTTATTTCGTTCGTATTAGAAATGAATATTTTTATCATTATTTATAAGTGATTCCAAAAGTGCTCTAAAGGTCTTAACGTTGTTATATTATCCTCCCAGGCAAACTAACACTTAGAAGAAATTGAATACCCATGTGAATGTAAATATTTCAGAAACTCGGCGGCCGTCCCGCTGCAGCCGGCCGATGTTCTCCCCGGGGCCCACGCGGCCGCCCTTCCGCATCCCCGAGTTCCGCTGGTCCTACATACACCAGCGGCTCCTCTCCGACGTGCTGTTCTCACTTGAAACTGATATACAGGTACTGTGGGACGGACTCATATTTTTTCTACGTGATATGAATATCAATATAGTCTGAGAATATAAAGATATGTTTGTTGACTGTTTCAACAAACTGATATGTATATTTTATAAACCCTTTAGTCTTAAAATAGTCCGCATTATTTAAAAAAAGGCCGCAATATCCAGCCATTTCACTTATTTAGTTCATGTGAATTCATTATGTATTTGATTTTTTAAATTTAAATGTCATTACCCACATCATCGTAACCGGGGAAAAACTGCTGCTTAATTTGCTTATACTAGTTATCTTTTAATTAATTAATTTGATTCACTTAATATTTATTAACACTACAAATTTGAATTATGAATAAACCTTTCGATATGTTCAAACAATTTAAAAATGACCTATAAAATATGTATGTTTCAGGTGTGGCGCAGTCACTCAACGAAGTCGGTGATCGACTTTGTGAACAGCAGCGAGAACGCAATTTTCGTGGTAAACACCGTGCACCTCATTAGTCAGCTCGCTGATAACCTTATCATCGCCTGCGGGGGACTGCTGCCGTTACTGGCTTCCGCCACATCGCCTAATGTGAGTACCAGATAACCTATAGTTTAGAACATAAGTTGTAAAAGAAATAATATTATTTTTGTGCAAAACACAGATTTTATGCCAAATATGTTATCATGTATATTTGCGATTATTGGCGTAATAATGGACATTTGGGTATTGTGTCGTAGGATAAATGTATTTATATTCGTACATCAGTACGAATGTTGGCTGTATACGTTTTAACTATTACATTAGGTAATTCGAAACATGAAATTTATTTTTATGCTCCAATAAACAGCTAAAAATAAAAATAAAATTTACTAGATTCAAAATAAAAGTGTCAGCGTCGATTTTATATATCAGGTTCATTAACCCCTTGCTTATTGTCAACATTCGATATAATAGTAATGACATTGACACCTTTTTGAAGTAACTAGTTCCTTATTCTACAAATACGTCGTTACCAGAACGAGTTGGATGTGATCGAGCCGACGCAGGGCATGCCCGTGGAGGTGGCGGTGACGTTCCTGCAGCGGCTGGTCTCCATGGCCGACGTTCTTATCTTCGCTAGTGCACTGAACTTCGCCGAGCTCGAGGCGGAGAAGAACATGTCCAGTGGGGGCATCCTGAGACAGTGTCTGCGACTGGTGAGTACATATTGCCCCGTTGCGGCCAAGCGATGGTCAATTGCGATTATAGCATGTTACGTATAAGTTAACAAAGAGTTTTGGTGTCTAATTGACGACCTGGCAAATTATTACAGAGTTTTGTCCAATTTCTATTTTAGAGAGTTAACCAAACGTTACATTAATATTTAACTTAATGATCATTATTAATTAAACCCCGTAATAAGTAAAAATTAAAATAACTCATAACATTTTCATAATACCGATTATTTAAGGGCAAATCATCGTTGCACCATATTTGTACGTATTCGTACATGCTGTCAATCGCAATTGATCGTAACGTGATCGCATTTTTTTTACAAAGGAATGTTAACGTGTTATGTAGTTCTGTAATAGCAATTAGCTCGTACGATTGATACTTTTCGAGCGATTTGAATCGTTGTGTATTAGTATGAAGTTCCATGTTAAATTTCAGTAATATTGTGTTTTCAAATATAGACATAGGGAGTTCATAGCGTATTATATTAGACTTTCGAATCTTTGACCGTGTATATATAGTTTTAAATGTTCTCAGCATTTAATATAGTTAGATATTTTTGTGGAAATTATTTTAATAGGTATTTCTCTTAATTGGAACATAAGAAAATAGATGTTTTTGTTACATTTTCTAGTATTCATTATATTTACGTAAGTTATAGACACAGTCATACTTCATAAAGTCTATAACGACAAGATGTGAAATTATAGGTACTTTTATTTAATTTTATTGCAGTTATCAAATTGTCATTTAGTCTTTTTAATGTTATGTGTATAATTTTCATAGAGTTTTTGACTTTCAACTATAGACTAAACTGACTCTGCTGTTTATTATGGTTCTTTGAATCGTTTTAAATCTATTTAAGAATCCCGTTTCGAATACTTTTTGCATTAATTTGATAACCGGTGAACGGGTTAAACGGTACCACCGTGTACCAGGCATACATAAACAGCAGGGTACAGTCGCTTAGTCCCGTAGCGGTAGCTAGTGTGTGTGCTACAGGTGTGCACGTGTGCCGTACGCAACTGCCTGGAGTGCAAGGAGCGCCAGCGGTGCGCCGCCGCCCGCGCCGGCCGCGACGATGCGGACGCTAAGGTAAACTATTGTGAGACTATGGGCTCCTGGTACTTCGTCAGACGGATGATTTACTAATTGGGATTATAGTGATTATTGTAACATAATTTAAATAAATAATCCATTGGAAAGAATCTACACCTTTTACACATTTATGTAACACTGGTAGTTTGATACCAAAAACCTAATATTACTTATATATACTGTATTCATATGAACATCGTAAGATCATCAGATCAAAATCATCCCTCATTGCGATAATGGTATGGTTATTTTAATAAAAAGACAAAAATAGATGTTACTCCGTCTGTCCACTATGGTCTCTATTATCTTGAATGTACAAATCTAGTTAATGATACAAGTTTAAAAACAAAGACAAATATATAGTTCCTCTCTCTCGTTTTACAATTAGAAAGAGATGGCACTTTATTTTCCCTTGCCCTATATAACCTACCTAAAATTATAAACAACGTGCGAGAAAGTAAGAAATATAGTTTTGTTTCGCCTCTTATAAGACGGGTGCTGTATATATTTGAAATATCTTATTGTGTGTGCTGCCCTCGTACCTTTCACGTTATTTTAAAAGGGTTAAAAATTGATGGAGTAAATATTGAATGTTGGATTTTGCGTAATATATTGATTGGATCTTTTAATAAATTTGGTTCCTAGTAGGTATATTAACAGACTTATCATGGTTATTGCAAAAAAAAATTGTGTAACTGTTATAAAGTAGTAAAATAAGCCATAGAACTTTTACTAGTGATTTCATTAATTTATTAGTTTTTATTTGTGTATGTTTTAAATAGATAGCTGTAAAGAAAAGTTTAGTTCCTTTAAAATAATATTTGTTTTAGCTGAATATAAAATGTAGTTGGATTTAAAATTAAGGTCTACAATATTATAAATTTAACTCTTTTACCGATAACGAATTCTCATAGTGGTAGTTTTGATTTCTGACATCTGTAATGTGTCTATGATGTGTTACGCACAATAATACTAATAACGTATTTAGAATCATATGTCTGTTTGTACAACTTTGACAGAGTGTGGTGGCCAGCTTGGCAGACGCGTCCAGCCCCGTGAAGGACCCGGAAAGACTGCTTCAAGACATGGACGTCAACAGACTACGGGCTGTTATATATAGGGATGTGGTACGTATGAGATACATGTATTTAAAATACTATAATGTACGGTTTTCTCTAAGACCCCCGCTTATTGTCTGATGGTTTTCACCTACCTGTCCATATCATAACGATCGTGAAACTCGTCTTGGACATCATTTGGAGTTCATAAAATCTTCACTTTAGTCGTCAAAACATTTTAAATTTCGATTTGTTCTGAATCTATAATATTATGTGTATCTGTGATATAAAATGTCTAGTAATGAGGCAATTCAAGAAAGCTTTACAGTGAGAGATTAATAATTCTTATTCTAAGGTGGGAAAATACAATCATTTTGTATGTAGGTGGATTAATATATTCAATATGAATACGTTCCAGGAGGAGACGAAGCAGGCGCAGTTCCTGTCGCTGGCGATCGTGTACTTCATCTCGGTGCTGATGGTGTCGAAGTACCGCGACATCCTGGAGCCGCCCGCGCACGCGCCGGCCGAGTGCGCGCGCCGGCCGCACCACGCGCACGAGCACCACGGTACGCTCGCGCGCATATATGTTTAACTGATTCTTTGTTATTTTCGAATGTGAACGCGGATATTTATGTCGAAAAATAAATAATGTCATTTTTTATTGTGTTGTTACGAATAGAGGGTTAGGAATAGTTGTAAAAGCGTATGAATGTAAATAACAATAATAAAAAAGACCTTAATTAAATTTATCCATAGTACAAAATACGACTAAGGTCTTAATGGTATTGTAAAAAAGAAATACAAATATTTACTTATGTAAATATGTACCTAAATGAATGATGCAAACCTGTCTTAACGTGTTAAATTGTCAATGTTTAACTTCATTAAATACTACTAGTATTATAAAGGAGCAAATAAAAGAAATTTCTAAATTAACGGTCCGGTTTAATAAACCATGCTGAAGTTTAGGTCTCGATTAAAGTACATGTTGTTTTTATCGCAGTTCG
>DWRA01000361.1:0-26407 GCA_018250295.1 Spathilepia clonius | reverse complement strand
AGAGGTAGCGTAATAAAACCAATCCCGATGAGTGTCGGTTTTACACTGATTTATTTAATTAGATACGTAAAAATGATTACTATGAAATTATGGTAATGTGCACGAAAATGTCTACATGTGTGCATTTACAAAAAAGTATTTTCTTATAATTAATCTAAAGTTAAGTTATGTTAATGTTCCATTAAATTTACTTGGACATCTTTAAGCAACTCCACGTTTAGTAGGGGTTCTGAAGACTGACCTAAAGCGGATCAAATACGTTAAGAGTCTTGAGAACTAAGATAACGTATTAAATACAATATGGATGGATTGCATACAATGTGACACCTCATGCTACGCGCTAGAAATGGGTCTAGGGGCTATACCTTCCCGGTAGAAGCAGTCTTGGACCTAGCAACGCTTCTGTAATCGACTTCAGGTAGAAATCTAATCTTCTCTGGGGTAGATTACAAATAACCATGGGCGGCAGCACCCACTTACCATCATGTACCAAGCTCGTTTGCTACTCCACTCTTATGAAAAAAAACACACGAATTGGCTACTAATAAATAGGTGCTTCCTTACGCAAATCTCAATGACTGGCGCATCGTGGACCAGCATGGTATAATTCCTAAAATTAATTAAGTTCAAATGCCTCATTTTGTCTTTTCACACCCTCTGCAAATAGAAGCGTTAACTAGATGACGTTCATAAAGATTCCATATGAATCCACTTTGAATAATGAATACCATTTGAATTTAATGAGCAATGCAATTGCTTATGCTTCCCGCCATATGGCTCAACTCCCACATGCATTATATCGTGTGACTACTAGTGTGGAATAGAGATCGCAGACAGACTAAATTGTATCCTTATTACGCGTATGAAATGTGGCATCAATTGCAGAAAACCTAATGCCAAATATCTAAACATTCTAGACTGGTATGTAGGTCATATATTCATAAACACTGACATAAAGCTTACTATTCTGAAATAACGATGCCTATCAAAAATGAAAATCGTAAATCATTCAACAATCAATTTATTTTATAAAATATTGCTGTACTACATTTTAAGGTGATCCAATTTTAAATCTCATTGTGTTCCTATCAAGTATTGAAATTTGTAAATTTGCTGTTGTTATTTTTAGTAAATCCAAACGAATAGTACCGAAACCTTAAAATAACACATTTAGTCTGGGATTACCACTATAAATAATTGCCAAAGCGAATTTATTTTAAAGTATCCTTTAAGTTCCGTTTAATGAAGAAGGAAAATTAATATTCTATTCACCAAACCCCGCATAAAGAGGCAAAACCCTAATAAAATTAGATCACCAATCGCAGCCGGGCGCTAATTCCGGTAAGTGCCGGCTAAAACCGGTTCAGCCCGAAACTGCCGCAAGGCGGTCCGAACCAGATTCCGTAGTGTTGGGATCGACTAATATTCGCAAATCAGCAGCTTTACGCCGACTTAACTTAATTTATCATAGACTACGGGTCGCTTTTCAAGTGCTTTAATTAAATTTTGAAATTGGAAACATTACTGAGACAATTTTATTCTAAAGGCTATTTACATAGAAAAGGGATCCAATTTATATATTAGCTACTGCATATTTGATTGTATTTGATTACAACGTACCACATACATCAGTCAGCTCACATTACATATCATCAGCAGAAAGAACGTTATCTTATATATCCTATATCCTAACGACCTGCCTCTACCTTTTCAGTACTATTCATTCAGCACATACTAACTTGTAAGCCTAGATAGGAGCCTCTTTGTACAAAACATTGTGAAAAAAGGTTCTACCACCTTCAAATTCAAAATTTTCGCCATTATTTACTTTGGATGACCCCATACAACTGCCACAGTAAAATTTCAATCAACGATAACAATCTGTCTTTCCAATTGTCCTCTCTGTCCAAGTGTCGTAATCAATCCTAAGCACCTAAAACAGATACATTTATCATACACCATGGTAAATGTACTTCTCACTGCGTTAAATCAAATCCGTACCTTATTTCATCGGTACGTTTTATCCGGTTAATAAACGACCCGTTACAACCGGGCCCGAGCTATTAAACTTTGCGCACGTAACAAATGAGTTTCGCTTTCGAACGCGTCGAAAAAATTAACTTCCCTAAGTATAAAGCCGAATTTATCCCAAAATCATTAACTTCTAAATTGGAACGTAAACAGACGCGTACTTTTAATCATTATATTTTTAAAAAATCATCTGATAGATGCCCACTTCATAATAAGAAAGATATGTTCCAGCTTATTTTTCGAGCAGGCAAAAATGTAATAAAAATCTATTATAATCAATAATTTGTGACTATCACAAAAAAAAGGTTTTGCATGGTGGTAAAACTAGTATAATTCAACCGAGGATGTGCCACCGCATCAACCATTTCTAGCATGAAGCAGTTTTTCGTTTCGGTAGAAATGCGTAAATGCCAGCTGACTTACACATGAGGCGACTATTTCAGTCTTCAGTACTGTCACGTCTGTGTTCGCCTTCTGTTTTAACTTCTTCTATGTGGAGATTACAGATGTTTGTGAAATTGACAAATTCCTATCAGGTAGACCACAAATTCGTTTGCTACTCAAATCTTATAAAAACAAACAATTTTACATAAATCAACATAACATCCCGATAAAGTACTATACAGTTAATTTTCATGGAGAACAGCATTATCTTGAATTAATTTACAACAACACCAGAAAACCGCTGACAGCAGCCAATGTAACAATAATAATATAACAATGCCTAATATTCCGTCGTGCTCCCCGAGTTTATAAAAACAAAACAGCAATTCTCGTATTCTGAATTATAACAGTGTGAAACCGGGATCATTGTGTTTTGTGCTTGTATCTTACCCTGATGCTGCCCACTAAGCCTGAAATCAATGATGACGATGTCGTTGGGAATGATGTTTCTCCGACATATATGTAACTAATGGAACTATAATATAATACTGATTTCGACAGTTATCGGTATAGCGGAGAAAATCAGATCTTAAATGCGCTCAATAATATTTAAGAGGATTTCTCTTAAGCCGAAGGTCAAGAACCCCGGGTCAAGCAAGGATTACTGGAACTATTAAGACAAGTAATTTTAGTATGAAACTAAACATTCAATCATGTTTCTGGCTAAATTGTGGCAAATTTATCAAATCACTAGCACTAGCAATTATCCACGACTTCGTTCGCAGATTTTTGAAGACTAGAATATTTAGATGTTTTTACAACTTTCGGAGATTGCAGGTATTATACTGTGTTTTAACAATATGGATGTTATAAGGATCTGCCTTACTATTCCTTACTGTTTCGACTTAGTCGTCAGCAATCAGTCGAAGTCTGCGCAAAGTGTCTGTGATCGCCCTTGATGATATTTATAATCCATTTGTTGAGTAGAAACTTTAATTTTTTGGATAAATATTTTTATGTTTGTTTGACGTCAAGTCCTGTATGTCTTCCCTAAGATTCTTTGTAATTAATTAAGTTTTTTTTGTGACTTTCATAAGCCTGAAGAGCCAGATAGATGTGGCAATTATAGAGTAGTTTTGTTTTTTATCTTGGTAGGAATAAGGGGCGTATAATTATATCGGGTGCATATTTTAGGATATCAAGTGGGATATTCATCTAAATGATATCATTAAAATTTTATTCTAGGTTGACCGCCTAAGATGACTAACGAATTTATTCGTATAAGGGGGCACGGCAGTACCCCCGCCAAGTCGAGCAAAAGCAAAAAAAATGACACAGTCGTGAACTATCTTTCCTCGAAGCGATTCAGGCAATTTTCGACCCCCTTGTAACTTCGTTGTGGATAAAGCTGGAAGCCTGAATTCAGTGACCTAGAGAACGTCACGTAGCTAGGCATATACCCAAATTACATTCGATTTGAACCTATAGTTTGTGAACTATTACAAATCAAAATATTCGATTTTATCACTGAACACTCACCAATCATCGAAATGTTTAGGCACTTCTAACAAACACACAAGCTTCAAATTTTGAACAATATTACTGTTAACTTATAAAGCAAGTATAAACCTAAACATAGCGCAATTTCCGTTGCCCAGATATAGGTAGTAATAGGTACCAATTGCATTTGTAACTTTGTACTCCTATAAATATACAGGTTGTCCCGTAAGTTCCACGACAAACTTGAGGTGTATATACTTCAGAGCCTGACCTCTCATATAACAAAAAATGACCTTAGTAAAAGTGTCACCGTTTTTGATATATTTTATGCGATTGCCAAGTCATAAATTAGGCGACTTGTTTTAATATTAGATCTCTCTACTTTTTTCGGTAGAAGAATAACTTTGCGAGCCCCGGGATTCTGACTATTTTATGTTTTTGATTATATAAAGATTAATACTAAATTGGCTAAAACACATTCACAAATAGTCCAATATTTTTTGATTATATTTTAAAGACATAAACTGTATTGAGGATTTATTTGTACACCTTATAGACAACTATATAATTCTCTAATACATTATTTTGATGTATCTATCTATGCTTTAGCCAGCGTAAGCCACGTAAGCCACGTAAGCGGCCAAAAATAGTTTTTTGACGACGTCATCGTGAAAAATTGAAATAATATTAAATGGCCTATGTTTCTCCCCGTTTTTCTCTATCTCCGTATAAAGTTTTATCAAAATTGGTCTAATAGGTTAGCCGTGATGACGCGACAGACAAATAGACAGAGTTACTTTTGCATTCACATATATTGTTGTGGTATGGATTAAAACTCGAAGCAGACAAAGAATCAACGGCACCTCAAATGAGTACATGTTTAGGCTTATTCGGCCTCAACTACACTGTGATAGTTCTCTAAAATAGAGCTGGCAGTGAACAATATAAAAAACTATTCGTTCATTCAATGTAAAAACCTGGTGGAGAGAATTACGAAAATCAATACGAATCTACTGGTGCACATATGTTGCACGGCTATGTAAATGTGGCACAGTTTTCAAGCGGTGTTATTTGTTTTACTTTGGTAAACAGACATGTAGTAACTTTTTGATTAATAAATCAAAAAGCTAGATGCATGAATTTTGATAAGCGTTGAGATGAGTGGGTATACTTTTTAGACATATTTCTATTGTCTGCGGTTGTGTGACGATTTATCTTAACGAATTTATACGTAACTTGCTGCACTCTTAAGTTATTCCTTATACCATTAGCTATCTGCCCGTGAAATGTTTGACTCTAGGGTCACTACCGCCACTCCTTTTTCTGCCTAATAACAGCAATGTTAAACGCTGCTGTCTTCTGGTTTAAAAGGTGTAGTTAGTAGTAATGAAAATAGGATCGACCTAAGGAAGGATTCTAAGTTTATTTGGGGTCGATTACAGATCATCATCATCATTATCATCAGATCAGAGCAGCAGTTCCAACTTACCATCACGCCGATTGTATGCTTGTTTGCTGCTTTGCATTGTATAAAAAATCAGTTTTAGGAATGATATTTCAATAAGAGATGCTGCGTTTGCTCTAACAAACGCAATTAGTAAGCAATTTTTCTTTGCAATTACTTTACAACCTTTAAGATTTTGAACAATGTTTTTGTAGCACGTAGCAATTCATTCAAGCATGTTTTTTTTATTTTACAACACTATTTCACAACACATGAAGTATAGTATAAAAAGGTCCTCTATTGGTGTCAAATCAGAGAGGTTCCAGTAATTGGCGATATAAGGGCGGGCGATGTCGCACAACGATAGAACGTAGCGTTGGTGATTAGGTCTTTTGTTTTAAAAATCGTTTTATCGATTTTCTCCGTTTGGCTCCATTAAAAAATTTCGTAATGTATAATCCCATTCCCGTCTTATCACGCGCACATTTTATGCGGCTTTTGCCGAACCCAGTTTAAAAGCAAAAGAAAAAGGGCATCGTAAATGCGTATTTTTCAGCACTTGATTTTCTTTTAATGATGTGAATTTTAACATAAACTTATACGAACAATAAAAAGCCCATAAATTCTACCAAAATATTTTCTTTCAAATGATGCAAAACAATATACTACAAACGTTTAATTAGATGCCATATGTCTTAAAAAATGGCGGGAGCTTAGCTACCCTAATGCTTCTGAAGTTTACTAAGGGTAGAGAAAAATCGTTTGCGCGCACATCGTAATGTGAAAACGCAGAGTCGACGGTCGTTGACCCCGGCTTTGGTCGCTCGGGAGCGAATAGCGCTGTAGCGTCGTTTATTTTGTTTCACTCGGTCCCAGACCGTTATACTTGGACCCGGTAGGTGGCCCTGCCGTCAAGATGAAAATTTTCTGTTTCATTTTCCTTCTAATTTATTTCATTCAATTTTTTTATATAATTGAGATTTTCGTGGAAATTATACTACTATAATTAATAAATAATAATAATTACTTATTTAAACTTATTTGTACTGTGTCCCTTTTTATAGAAATACGATTTCTTCACGTGGATGACGGTACTGATGCATTTTTTTAGTAAAGTCAGCCTCGTATCTTCTTTCTGCATTGCCACTGACCCTTAATGGTTTTCTCTATGTCATTGTTCACGCATACATTAAAAACTGACTCTATACCTTTAGACTAACAATAAAAATAGTGTGTATAATTTTAGAAATATATTCATTAAAGTATTATTATTTTAACTCGCCAAGTTGACCCGCTGTCAACTTTACATTTAAATAAATAACACTATATTATTTAAAAGAGATTTTCTGTTACAAAGTGTAGAGTGAAGTGTTTATGAAGAAGTGTTGGCGGTAGCATGTTCATCTGGACTTAAGCGGTCTTAAGCGGTGCACTAGGTATGATAATTGCACATAAGACGCCGTTATGCGCCATTGCATTCTGGTATAAAAGTTTGGTATCAAAAGATCCGGATCAAAGAAAAGTCCGGGATCAAAAGAGAGGTACGGTATCCTCTGTCTTTTATAATAGGTGATTAAGAGGGGGCTCCGGGGTTGTGGGCGGCAAGAGTGGGCTCGTACCGTCTGGTTAGCGACCCCGAGAAGGACGTCTGATTTTTGAAGGTTGCACTCACAGGATTCCAGTTGCGTTCCGTTAGAGATCCTGAAGTCCTTTATGCAGTGTTGTAGATCGCCAATTTCTCCAATCGTATTCGGGGTTGATTTCATCACCATAAACGGTGGACGTCAATCATCGTCAGGTGGTCTGCATGCTCGTTTGTTACTTCATGTTTATAAATCTCAAATATATTTGGGTTTTTAATAAAACTAAAAGCCTTATTTCAATTTTCATTTTATAGGTTGCAGCATTTAATATTCTGCAACTAGTGTGCTTCAATAGAGGTGTTTCACGTCACATCCTATTCATTGCCTATTGCAATATTCAGGCACTACGGCCAAATAGCCAATATATGTAACCCTATATTCCCCGTATTTTAGATATTGTACGTGCAAACAATATCTAAGCAAGTAAATACGTCAGTGGCTGCGTCTCAAAGTCTGTAGGAACGTTCCTTCTACCCACAAGCCCTATTTAATCTATTGCTAGACGTAAGGTGACCTTTACGAAACCTTTCAGAAAGATTATATTGTATTGAATACACTTGGCTATGCGCATTAGGAACCGCAGTAGAACAGGATTTTTTGTGATTCAAGTTGTGAATCACAAAGAATCACCACCACATCTATATCTCCTTTATAACAGCCTTATAAATGTCAAGGGCTGCTGTGTTCTGGTTTGAGGGTAAGGGAGACAAAATTATCTGAGGCGTCCTAGCTTAGCCTTATAATCGTATCTGAGGTAGACTAGGTAAAGATGTTCATAGGCGGTTTTAAGGTATCATCAGGTGGACCCATGCTCGTTTGCTAGTTCTACAATATAACGTAATATAAACAAGACTCGTGAGTTTGAGCCTTTAGTATAGTTCTACAATCCAATAGCAGTTGACTTGGTTGGATAAATTGCAACCCCAAAAATCTTAGTAATAGTAGGTTTACTGTTGTCCAGCGGTGGGATATAGCAGGGGTACTTTATGTACCTCGATGGAAGGTATAATTCCGATGTTAGGTCGCGTCGCGTGAAAACGCTGCAAATTGTCGCTACAATAGTTTCAATCAATTCTATTTCAATTGAAGATTAGATTTCACTCAGAATTCCAACCCGATTCAAAACTTTAATTATGTATCATTGTTTTGGACAATTTTGAAGCAATCATCGTTGTTATTTTGCATTAAATTACATGTACGCATAAATTCCTCGCCTAATGCGTTAGTCATGAACTGAATTAATTAAGAGCTTTGATTAATATTAATTCATTTTCCAAACACAATTATCATTACAGGTATACATATGGGTAATGTTATAAAGTTGTGTGGTTGTTCATGTATCAAGCATCGACTGCCGGATTTAATTAAATGAAAGTATGTAGTTACCATCACCTGGTCAAGCTTAAAGAGTGGTTATATTTTTATTTCGTTCTGTTATTTATCAATTACTTCTTAACTACAAACACACATCAATTTTGTTAATTGTGAATACTTTTATGTAATTTTGATGGTGACTTGTTCATTTCTCGTTACATCCGCAAAGGGGAATAGGTCTTATGGTTCTCTATCGGACGTTTTTCGTGGAATCTTTTTACCCTTGTGATTAGGACACTATTTAGCGAGGGAGCGAGGGGAGGTATTCGTTCGTGTACCCTTGTAACGTTGGATTAACAGACGACCCGAAAATGAGCAAGGAAACCTTACTGAATAGCTGCTGCGTAAACGGTCTACCATCAGGAAGACGAGCATATAGCGCATGTTTTTGACTATTGAGGATTTGACGCATAGCCATAAGCTCATCTACTTGCATATTTATATACCAACGCCATGGAGGTCATTTAAGACTTATAATGAAGGATGGGTAGCCCTTAATTTTTTTACTGTAGTGTAGATTACTAATAAGGTAGTCGGCCTACCTGATGGAACGTGGCTACGTTGGGTGGCTACCCAGACTGTGGAAATTTGTAACACCAGAAGAACTGCCAATACGTGACCGGCTTTGGCGGAGAGCTCTTTTTGTGCCTTTTCTGAAGAGCCTGTTGAGACAACGTTTAATAATGTAGCTGAAGGTGGTAGAACCGTTTGTGGTTTGACTCCGGCGGCACCACCGCCTATTTCTGCCTTATGACAATAGTGATATGCGCCACTGTATGGTTTGAAGCGTGTAGTAAGGAAGACATACTAATCCGAGGCGTTTCAACTTAGTACACAGGGGTAGCAAAGCATCTGTGGCCGACCTCAAGTAGAATTCTAGTCTTATCTGCAGTCGATTACAGATGTTCAGGGGCGGCAGTTGTCAGTTACTTAGGTGGATTGTACGCTCGTTTACTACATCTGTTAATTGAAAAATACTGGTCTGGATCTAAATACTAATAGGGATAATGCTTAAGCCTAATAGGCTTACTGGACTACACTTCTACCAATGGGATACTGCGCGTCGAGCGTGTGATTTCCAGAGATAGGATGCCAAGTTATATTCTGATCTAAGAAACGTTGGTACCATCGAGACACGTTTGCGATGCTAAATGTCACGAGCGTCTGTGTGAGAATTTTATATAAACAGATATTAGAAAAATACCGCTCGATTGGAATTGTTTTTCTTGATAAAACTCGACAATGTTTTTAAATCTAACATTACCTTCGAATAGTCGTAACAAGGTTGAGTGTAAACGTGTTTCCGACCCACTCACTTAGATTTATAGAGTGCTCATAGTTTGCATCATCATTTCTATTAAGTTGAGTAGCATTTTCTTTGCTTCGTATATATTAAAAGGAAATAACAATTACCCGGTGCTACATGGTTTCTACGTGGAATTGTAATACAAAATGGGAGTATTGGTTTTAAGCTTTTCTCACTCATAAGCTTCTAGGATTCTACTAGGACTCTAGTACACAGAATAGAAATTTAAATTCGTCATTTTCAGTCTATCACCCATAGAACTAATCAAGAGATCGTTTATGGGAAGCCCTGTACGTCATTAAGCCACCGTGGCAACGCATTTATAATGCTTTACTACCTCTGACCTTCAATTACGGACGCTTTGAATAACTTGGATCGTTTAATATAATGTAGGTCCGTCAGAACGGTCGCACGAACTAAAACTGTTGCTAATAAAGCAAAAGCTGTACTAGCGCCAATTAAACTATGAAACTGCTCCTAATTGTGTTTACTTATTGCAAGCAGTTACTATTTTGACGTGGTCTACTCTTCTTTTTCTTTATTATAACCTTTCTACTTCTTTGTTATTAACTCTCTTTTTGTGTTAGCAATAGATATAGTTTTGTTACGGCACTAGGTTCATTAAAAGTAACTGTTCTTTTTTACAAACTTCTGTTATAAAGTAACAATAACAATCGAATGCCGCAACAAAACTATATTTTTGTTGCGGCATTCGATTTGCCACGAAGGTTTTTCTTAGAGTTATATATAAAAGTTGGTACGTGTATAGTGTTTTATCTTTGTTTTCATAGAGGAACAAACGAACATGCAGTCCACCTGGTGGTATGTGGCAACTGTCGCCCATAGCCATGTGTAATCCAACCCAGATAAGAATAGAACCCTACCTGAAGTCAACCACAATTGCGTTGCTGATCCTGAAGACTAAGTTTGGAATACCTTGGATATGTATGTCTTCTTTACGCAAACCAGAAGATAGCAGAGCTTAATACTGCAGTTATTAGACAGAAATAGATGTAGATGTGGCCGTAGTGCAGCTGGAGTCAAACTGCAAAGGGTTAATCGCCTTCAAATACTTATTCGCGGCGTTTCAACTTCGTCCTCAGGGGTAGAAATGCATCTGTCGTCGACCTTAGGTAGGGCTCTCAATCTTATTTGGGGTTGGTTACGAATGTCAATGGGCGGCAGTGTCCATCAGATAGACATCATGCTCGTTACCTACTTCCATCATATAAAAACGGTTACATTATTAAATGGTGCTTTATGAAGAAATTCTTTGAAGTATTACCGCGGGAAAATGTAGTTGAAAGCCATATCAAAGTGGCTGTTAATAAATAGCAAGCCCATTATGGTTAATATTACGTACCCGTAGCATTTTGTTCGCGCTGTTATAATACATGTGATGAATGCTGTATATTGGATTCACGGTGAAGCTTAATATTTACGTCGATACACGTGTATTTTGCAATACATTAGGTACGTTAAAACTAATGTATATTTTTCATGATGTTTGCCGTTATAGCAACTGATATTTTATTTCTTCTTCTTTTTATTTTATTAATTTATTTCTAATAAGCATATAATTTTGAAAAATCAGATGCATGCGCCTGGTAATTGAACCTGAGAAGATCTCGAAATCCTCCAGGTAGCGCCGAGGATGGCTACCGGGGGAGTTTAAGTGGGTAAAAAACCCACATAACCCTGTATCGCTCTCACGGTATCGGATACCGCTAGAACGTTTGTCCCTCGAAAATATATCTAATACGCACATAACTTTGAAAATCCAGAGGAGACCCTTCTTTCGAGAGGCCGTCTTCGACCACTAGGCTATCACTGTCTTCTGCGTTTATCAGCTGTACAATCACCTGCCTGTCTTGTTTATTTAATTATTTTATATATAATGCTATGGAAGTTACAAACGGTATTAACTTCAAAGATCTGCAAGATTATTAATAATGGAACGACACTATTACGATAAATAAAACCAACTGTGAGTTTAATAATATTTTAAGGTGGTACAAACTCTTGTAGTTCAACTCCGGCGGCACCACTACCACACATATCTCTGCCTAATAATAACAGTGTTAAGAGCTGCTGTGTTCTGGTTGGAAGGGTGTGGTAATGAAGACATGCTTGTCCGAGGCGTTCCAACATTGTCCACAGGGGTAGCAATGAATCTGTGGTCGATTTCGGATAGAACTCTGGTTTTATGAGGTTGATTACAGATGTCCATGGGCGGCAATGGCCATTTACCATCAGATGCACTGCATGCTCGCTTGTTACTTCCATCATATAAAAAATATAGAGTTCTGCATGTAGAATGAAAAAACCTGAAAAAAGCAATTATAAATTAATACTGATGCACGATAAGTACTAGAAGTGTCGGGTGTCTACCCCATTTAAGTCAGATAGACTTACAGACGTTTTATTCGTTGTTAAAGTGAATTCGTAGAATCCAATTACTCTGACCGTGTAAAATACGTATTGATTATCGGCTTACCATTAAATCAGCTCTTTTTATTTACTCTACAAAGATGAAAGGTAATTAAAACGAGGCGTGGGAACATTATTAACAAGATACTTTGGGAAATACTGATAAATTCGTTGTTTCTTATTTAATGTAACATAAAGGCCGATGTTTAAGTAAATAAGACGATCTGGTTTAATGAGATCACTTTAATTGATGCTTAGATCTGATCACATCAGCATGCGCTCTGAGCCAATTAGTATCCAGTTCGAGCCAATTAGCAAGCGGTCCTCTACCCCGCACTCCGCAGCATGATCACGATCTAATTCTGCAGAAATTACCTATATGAAGTATCTGGTTGACGGCGTTCGTCTGTTGCACCCACAGGGCCTGAGTAAAATAATATGCGTTAAACTTCTGAAGGTACTAAACTTGTGCAAACTTTAATTGTTCTATTGTCGGTTGTTAACAAAACTAAAATGAACAAAAACGGTGTTGAAAATTCGAAAATGAAACTAGAATTTCGATACCAGTACGAAACTAAGCCATTGTGATGAAAAGAGGAACTTAAAATACGACCTCTAGAAAACAGAAATGATTTTTCGTTTTTAAGATATAAGCTGTTATAATTACCTCTCGTAACGAGCAGTCTATAAAGTTTAATAATGTTTAGTTAATGGATTGTAGGAGTTTCTGTTTTCTTGAACATTTATTCCCGGCGCTTGCTCGATCGAAGCGTCAATGGAGTGCGGTTGCGTCACCGCCACGTAAACCACATTGAAGTAATCGTGTCTTTGTTCTACTCTGGTGCTTAAGCTATCGCAACATGTATTGGATATAGGATGAGGTGGATTCAATGAGACATTTGGATTAGTCTCTAGTAAGTAAATAAGACATTTTTTCCTAAATTTTGAATTGACTTTAATTATTTTCTTTGAAAATTAAGTGCAATAACACATTCATAAAAATATTATATTGAACGGGACACGACAATTTAAGTAAGCGAAAAAATAGACATAACCATGTCTAGGAACAAAGTACCGCAACGAAATACCCTGTCAAATAAAAAACGGAAGTTGAAATCGGTCCACAAACACTCTAGTTATTCGAGATTATAAGAAATCGACAGTTTTCCAATTTTCCGTGTAAAAGGCCGTGCATTTTCAAATTTTCACAAAGTGGGGCGCTCTGTGATACCAGCCTGTACAATGACATTCGAATCATGTTGATCGCTCTCGGCAATGCGAAATAAGCGCCGGACATACATAAACAAATATACGCGACGTCTATTCATCACGTATATTTTCCTTCGAAGAAGGAAGCCAAGTGTTAAGGAACCGATTTCATCTTTTCTTTTTTTCGGAAGAGTATTTCCAAGTGGTACTTTTTCTTTTCGACATAGGTATGGTTTAATGATGACTCTTCATCCCTACCACTGATTTTTACATAATTTATGATAACTTAGCTTCCGCCAACCCGAT
This sequence comes from Spathilepia clonius, assembly GCA_018250295.1. Taxonomy (NCBI): domain Eukaryota; kingdom Metazoa; phylum Arthropoda; class Insecta; order Lepidoptera; family Hesperiidae; genus Spathilepia; species Spathilepia clonius. Next base: position 12,780 of record DWRA01000361.1, on the reverse strand, counting down.
TTTGATAAAATTTGGAATGAACTTGTGTGTGTCAAGAACAACATGATGTAATTAATGTTGAAGAATAAACTCAAAATATGTACATATTTATTGGTTTGTTAATATAATATAATATTCATATATATATATTTTGTCTAAAACCCTATACATTATCTACGGCTATTAAGTTATGTCTATTATATTTTATTTCATCTGTGTTTCTTTTATCATTGAATTGTCGTGTACGTTAACGCGTTGTTGCATAAAATAAATTAATTGAATACAGTTAATTATAATAACACAAGCATATTTCCTATACATGATTGCGAACTGGAAATACTGTATTTCCGACTCTGTGGAATGCTATGCACAGTTTATTTTCCATTTTTGCATGTTTTTAATGTCGGCTTCGGTCTGCTTAATATATGCTGTTAATTCTGCTTAATAAGCGGTGTTAAGTGCTGCTCTCTTCTAAGTGTCTTGTAAGAGACTTGCTTGTCCGGGGCGTTCCATCTTCGTTCTCAGGGGTAGCAACGCCTCTGTGGTCGTCTTCATGTAGGATTCTAGTCTTATCTGGGGTGGATTACAAATGTCCGTGGTTGGCAGTTGCCACTTACCATCAGGTAGACTGTATGCTCGTTTGCTATTTCATCGTATAAAAAATACACGATAAAAGAGCCGTGTAATCCAGGATATTTTTGAATTTTGAAGACAAACAATTGTAATATTCATCTGGAAGTCATGTCCACGTACAAAAGTTTTGAATTATCTACATATAAAGGAAAAGTAACAGACGGGTTTATTCAAACGATCAGTTCATTAAGTATCGTTTGGCGTCGTGTTTATACGTTCATTTTCGTGCTTGTTCGTTCATCGGGTCATCGGTCACCTATCACATCAATGTAACTATCGAAGGTCAAAGTTAGTACGTCAACGTACAAAGCAATAACAAAATTTGTTCAGCTTCGATAAAAATAAAAGTCTAATCAAATTAACGGCAAAATAAAGTGCGGTGTTCATTTAAATCTGAAAGTGACTGTAGTCTGCGATTACGTTACTTTGAACTCCCTGTTTGTCGAGGGGGAATTATACGCTTAAACCATAGCGGATTTCTAGTAATAAGGAAAAAGACGGAAGTCTGCGTTCAAGTTGAAGTTTCGGTTTAAGTTTAGCTTTGTATTTAGGTTTACGTCAAGGTTTTGGTTAATATTCACGTTTACTTAGTAATATTAAAGGTATATTATTTGATACTCTATTAACAAATATTATCAAGTGTTAAGAAATGTGTAGTTTTCATGCGCAGATTTCAGAACTGTAGGTACACATATGTATGAAACCGAATATAAGTTATATTTCACTTATGTTTATGACCTTGAAGACAGTGAAGTCGTTTTTACTTTTTGTTGATTTTTTCACAATATTTTTTTGGGCTGAACTACAAACTTTCGATATTGGTAATTGCGTTAAGACTATTCATCGCAGGGAGTTTATTAATGCATTTACCAGAAGTTGCAGAAGAGACAGTAAACTTTACGACAAACTATCTACAAAACCACTAAATGTCACTTAGCACTTCTCCAGCAAATCAACTTAAGGGTAGTGTATATAGAGGCGACAGAATTACGTGGTTTGAGTACAAATAATATATGTACACGCTTATACATACCAACAAGCACATCAGTTTATTAGAACTTGTAAGCGTGTATCTCCTTACCTACAACGTACTGTAAATCTGCCAATGCGTTGCCTATAAAAGATCCAAAATTTAACAGAAGGTTTTGTAGAACCCATTGTGGGTCGACTCCGGAGGGACCACGGCCAAATCTATTTCTGCTTAATAACAACAGTATTAAGTGCTGATGTATTCTGGTTTATAGGGTGTAGTATATCTGTCTTATCACGCCCTTTAAACTAAAATACAGTAGTGCTTAATAATGTTGTTGTTGTAGCAATAAGAGTGGCGGTGGGGCCGCCGGGGGGACCTCCTCTCTATCGTCAAAAGTCATTTGTTTTTAAGGATTAAGGGGTCAGCGCAAACAAAGCAGCTCAAGTAAGTCATCCATGTTATTGCCACAACTTTCGACTTGCCCAATACCGCATTTCACGCTCCCAAAATCACAAAAATTTAAACACACACACGTAAAAAACTATAGTATAATACAATAGCGAAGTTCCTTATAATTGTCTGCATGAAAATATTAAAAATACTTTTTTGTAAAATATTCCCATTCGTATTATTTCAACAGATTTTTTTGCTATTTGCCTGCAGAGCTACAGTGGATAGCTTTTTTTTGTAAAGAAAAGCGTTTGAGAAGTCAATGGATATAGGTTTCCTATAAAGTAGTGTCAATATAAAATAATCGAAGGATTTTAAATCGTGGAATTGACGAGAAAGAGTTTTAAAAGTATTTTCAAACCATTTATTTTAAAAGCAATAACTGACCGGTAAATAATAGGTTTTTCTACGAATAAAGTTTCGTAAAGGCGAATAAATGATAGGTTTTGGCCGAGGAAAAAACTATAGGCATATGAAAAATATTTTCAAATATGGTTTTGATACTTTGTCTTCATCAACCCGTTACTGTGTCACTATTGGGCACGGGTCTCCTCTCACAGCGAGATGAATTTAGCCCATAGTATACTGCGTTGGCTTATTGCGAATTGATAAACTTTAATCACCTTCGAGAACATTATTTAAAGAATTCTCAGGCGTGTAGATTTCCTCGCGATGTCTTCCTTCAGCGTTAAAACAAGTGATAATTTATTTCTCATAAGCGCAACCCATCATTGTCCCATAACTGGGCTCGGGTCTCGTTTCAGTGTGACTTGAAGATCTAATCATCGGAGTATACTCATGTCCGGGAAGGAAAGTACCGTAAAATTCCTATCAAATGAAAAAAAGAAAATGGAAATCGATCCACAAACACTCGAGCTATTAATGGTTACAAAAATTCGTGCTTTCCGGAAAAACGGCTGAGAATTTACAAATTTCCACTAAATGGGACCCCCTGTGAAACTGGTCGCATACAATGATGGTTGAATCATGTCAATCGGTCTCGGCATCGCGAAACAACGCCCGGACACACATAAACACACACACATATATATATATATATATATAAGAAAGTCGGTTAAAAAACAAAAAATCTTAAATAAAAGCGTTATAAAGCGAGTTGGATTGTTTATTAACTAAAGTAGAAAATGGTTCTATTAAATACCTACTTGGCCGTTATCAGAAAATGTATAATGTGGACCTTATTAGCCGAATGTCTTTCTACTCATATATTCCCTGCTTGGTCACTCATCCCTGGCAAAAGCGCAATTTTATATTTATATTTCCTATGTAAGTTTAATTACTAAGTAGTTATTAGTACAGAATAAATGATTTAATTATATCAAATAGGATTAACTGGATATTTCGTGATTAATCCATTATTACCTACAATTCACATTCCAATTTTATATTTTGCTGTTTAAATTTATTAAGAGTTGATACGGTTTGATGATTCCTGCTCTTTAAATTTGTTAAGGGTTAATATTTTTGCAGTTTATATTTTCATTCACACGACTTCGTGCGTGTTAATTTTAACATATTTAAACAATAAAAATATCTATCGCATTGTTACCCTATAAAGCAGGAAATTTGGAAAAAGTATATGAAACACTGTAATTTTCTAATATTTTCTACATTTCTAACCAATAAACTACTTCTTGTTGTTACTAGAAGACTTGATATAGTTGTGCGATGGTTCTCATGTTTATATTTTTTAATCTCATGTACAGATACTAATCTAGAATGTCAGGTACAAATTTACATAGAATTTGCTTTGCTTAAAATCGGTACACTTTTTAACAACCTTTCAAAGCCTATTTCACCATTTTAAGGGTTGATTTTCCGAAAACGGAAAGATAGGAATTTGTGTGTTATTTTCAGGTAAATCGCCTATATTTTACTGCATGTTTATTAGTCACAATAGCCTAAAATCTATCACAAATTTCAACGTTGCTAAACACGCTGATTATTATGATGACAAATAGATCATTACCTTATGATCTATTTAATAAGCCTCAGACTTGTTATGATCGAAGATTTGTTACTGTACACTTTTTAGGTATTACTCATAATGAGCTTTAAGCTATTAATAATCCATCCCGTCGTTAATGAATTATTAGAAGCTTAGATAACCTTTTGTACTCACCAGAGAAAACAATTAAATAATTTATTAGAGAAGAGAACGAAGTGATGCGTATGTAATGAAGCGTTTTTTAACCTAAGCGACCCTTTAAAGCAGGAATAGTTTGCTGGAAAAAAGTAAACACAAAGGTTAAGCTGGGAGATCGGAATGACTTCAACGTTCTTTCTGGCTTTTTGTGATTGAATTCCAATGAGGATGCATAGTTGTTCGTATCGCAGTAGATGGCTAAATAGAATTATGAAATAGTTTGCTCAGTTCCGTTTCTACGAACCTATAAATACAAGAATTTATGTTACAGTTTAATTTTGGACTAAATAAATAATAAGTACGTGAATTTAATTTTACAAGAACGTTATTGTGACCTTCAGGAAAACTGACGAACAGTTAATTAGATAGATAGATAGATAGATAATATACTATAAAATACCACATAAAACTAAAACACAAACAAATACTTACTAAACAAATAGACATGTAGGAAGAACGAAAAACCAAATGATGATCCAATATTTCAGTGATTTTCAGCGTCGAAATTTCATTGAATAAGACAATATAATCAAAATACGAATTGTATAACTATTCTTCAATTACTTCGTGGAAACCTCATGTCAACTGAACTATTGAATATACTACATTAAAAAAGAGTATCGGCCGAGTGGCTTACTCTACTCTGAATTTCTCTTTCTAAGAGAAAAGTAAATAATATACTTAATATTACAGCTGTTTCATAAATGTATTAATGGAATAATGGTATTAGAATGTTATTGGTGAACGAATTCTAAATAATTTGATTAGTGTTTACAGGAAGATGAGAAAATGTCGCGCGCCGCCGCCGTTAACGGAAGTTGCATAATAATTGGATCGACATTGTAGAATTTAGACTTAATTATGTATCCAAATAAGTATAAGCAGCGATAGCCTACTGGTTAAAATCAGGCCTCCCTCAATCGAGGGTCCGAGATTGTAAACCTAGGAAAACACGTCAGATTTTTAAAAATTATGGGCGTATTTTGGACAGCGTTGTGTCGACTAGCCCCGATTTTCACATTTTTTAGGATTACTTTGTCCACTTAATTTTCTTGAAACTTGACATTAAGCCTCTATATTAATGTCATATGGTGAAAACGTTGACCTTCAACTCTTGAACCCTGGGAATGCAGAAGAGCCTAGAAGAGAATAAGTTTTAGGTTTACGTTAAATGAATATTTATATTAAATTACGAATAAACAATTTAATTAAATTATCGTTATTAGTATGTTATCTCTAAAACGAGTGAATAAAATTATTTTTAATAAAAAAATAAAACCGACTTATATGTCAAAAAATAAAAAATAATTGAAATATTTCTTTAAATTATATTATAATAGTTAAGTTAACTTATCTTGGAAGTCGGCGTTCATATTGGACACAATTTACGTGGTATTCCACCTCAATATGAGTTGAGCGCCGACTTTAGAACTAAGTAATAAACTATTATAATTTAAAGAAATGTTTAAATTATTTTTTACTCTTTTATGATTACTATATAAAATTTTTCTTGGAGTCGACAAAATAGACAGATAATTGGTTCCGTAAGACAGCAACCATACAAAATCCTTCGCATTGGTTCTGAGCGAATCGTCTACCAGATATAATCTATAAAAATGAATCTTATTCTGGGTTACCATTTTCCTCATATTGATATATTTTGATGTATCTGAGAAGTCAACGTATAAAAGGTGGTAGAAAATTTTGTGGTTCGATCCTGGCGGCACCATCGCTTATTTGTGCTAATAACAACAGTGTTAAATTCTGCTTTCGGTTTGAACGGTGTGATAAGGGGACTTAATTATCCGAGGCGTTTCAACTTAGTCCTCAGGGGTAGCAACGCACTTGTGGCTGACCTCAGGTAGAACTGTAATCTAATATGGAATTGTATCTAATTCGAGATGTCCATAGGCGTCAGCAGCTACTTACCATCAAGTACTGCATGCTTTACTGAACTGAATTGGTCGTTCTCATGCCGCGACGGTGACTTCACCGCATGGCGCAGGGTCTACTGGCCTCGACGGATAAGGATAAGGGCCCTCCTTGCCCGGGCAATTCGCTCAGTGAGTGCACAGCTCACCGGTGTTGTAGACTGCCGTGAGGCAGTGGTGCAGTCTTTGGTCTTGGACCTGTCTTAGCTGCGTAGCAGATTTAGTCCTCCAGGTGGTCGGAGGACACCTGCTCCCCCAGTTCCCGGGGATTGGGCGAACGTCGGGTGGTCGAGCGTGGAGGGGGCGCGAATCCCCTTAGATGGGTGTGTGGCCCATTGTCGGCGCGCTCGTGCGTACGGCGTGCCAACTTGGCTACAAACCTGTCCAGGATCGGAACCCTTCGGTCGCGCTCCAACACGTCGTTCTGAACGTAGCGGCCCGCCCCCTCGACAGTCCGGAGGCTCAGGTTCTGGACGGACTGCACGCTTATTTGCTACTTCCATAAAATAAAACAATAATAGCAATACTGTAGCGAAGTCATAGTATTCGACATTGTGAAGTTCTAAAGTATTAATATGATTATTGAAAGTTATTGATTATGAAGTTATATTATCAAACAGAGCGACGTTAATAATAATAATTCGAAATCAATTTTTATTTCATAGTTTACATGAGTTTATATATTAAATTAAAACGCGTTGTACAAATAAAATATAATTGTGTATGCACTTGTACGTGACATATCGTATTTGTAAAACCTATTCGTCGTAAGAGGAGCTCGTTCGCAGAGTATTTACAGTTGAAAGGTTATTATTGCAAGCTCGTAAGAAAGTGTACAAACATTTGTATAGTAGAGCGCTTGCTACGGATTTCAGCGAAAACACAATACTAACAATGACTACGTTTCTTGCCAGGGGCTTGATTCACTGTTGCTCTTTATTAATAATCATTTCCAATGTTTTGCTTACCGAATACAGGAATTTGACAATGCTTATTAGAAATTATGAAATTTAGATTTTTGATACGAAAAAAATGTATATTATGGAAATAATAAATGCAAGTCTTGCAACGCAGTTCTTCTACTGTAAACCAAGTCGACCAATTTATGACTTGCTGCTATATTCTGCTTTGAAGGGTGTGGTAAGGGCGAGATACGAACTTATCCGAGGCGTTCCAACTTAGTCCTCAAGGATAGCAACGCGTCTGTGGTCGACCTCGGATCTAATTTAGTATTTTTTTGGGATTGATCACAGGTGTCCATGGGCGGCAGTTACTATCAGGTGTCTTACTCTCATACTCCACTGTTTCATTACCAAGTGTATGTGATTTTAATCATAATATAATTTTTGCAGTAGCTTTATTGAATCTATCACATTTATTTTAAATGTATTACATTTTAATTATAATTACGTAGGCAATCTTGCGGATCCGTATTAATTCATCATTGATCAATCCGTGTCAATTATGTCCAAAAACTCATTGCTTTTAAATGCGGTTTAGTGAATGAAATGTCATATTTCCTCTTTCGTGCTATTGAACTAAATAGAAAAACAGTGGAGGGTCGTAAAATGTACAACATGTAAAAAGCTTTGTAGAAGATAAAAACTATTTTTGAATTACACATCTTACTAAATCAAAATATAATGTATCGAAAATGAAAACAGTTCACACTATGGGTACTTTGGTAAAGAAAGCTTTTCAATGCGTTTATGTGGTCTATTTAAGTCAATGCGACGGGCAACTTGTATATTCATATAGAAAAATGTAGATGTACGTATGTATGTAAAATGTGTTTGATTGTCTTGTACATAATAGTATATTCTACTTTAACAAATGAGAGTGCAAAACATGTCAAACAAATAATTTAATTAGAAAAACATCGTGCGCAATTAGCGTAAGAATAATAATATTCGTGAAAGTGATTAAGCCCGTGCGAACCAAAGAGTGGGCACGAGTACATCTTGAACAACTAATCGATCGAGTTGAGCCGCGGCTCCTAATCACCCCTCAAATTTTAGTGGGTGGCACCCTTGTCGTATTCGAGACGTTGAGGTTTAAACCGTCAGCGGCGTATAGAATTTCTGAGCAACATAATTTGAAAAATGAAAGCATCGTCTGTTTACCTGCCTGACGGACGGAAAAACATATACACAGCGGTCTTCTAAGGGTTATTTTTTTGTTTTAATGTATAAAATAAATAAGAATATCGTAAAAATGTTAAGTAATTTAGTTCTCATCTCCTGAATTTGTTATTAATATTCTATACATTCGCGATAGTAGAAAGAAGGGCCTATTTAATGTTGCCATAGAATGTTTTCATGTACGATGGAAGTAGCAAAAGAACATGCAGTCCATCTGATGGTAAATGGTACCTGCCGCCCATAGAGATCTATAATCGAACTCCGAATAGAATCCCACCTGAGGTCGGTCACAAATGCGTTGCTATCCCTGAAGCCTATGTTGGATCGCCTCAGATAAGTATGTTTCTCTTTAAATCAGCAGACAGCAGCGCACATATCTGTCCTGTTTTAAAGGATTTATGGGGCACTGTATTTCGCTTGTGTCATATAAAAATGAATGGCACGTCGTGAGCATTACAACATCAAGCATATTGAACTCAATCTAGGAGAAAAATATGGTCTGTTCGTCCAAGATCTTGACTCTACCTCGTTCTATTTAAAATAGCTTTGACGCCTATAATCTGCGACATATTCAACCAACAGCATCTACCTCTCGATTTCAGCGCCTAAAATCTTATCTGGTGCAGACTTACTGTTCAGCTATACAGAAACAGTTTGTGATCTGTTGATTTTAATTCAGATATATATTTAAATCAGAAGTTAAGTTGATATTGTATTTTATATTTATTTTGAGACATCATGGACAGAATAGCGGGACGGTGACGTTTTCGCGGTGGTTGCAAAAGCCGTTAAGGAATTTTGAAACGAAATTCCTGATGAGGAATTTACTGTATGCCGCCGCACTGAACCGCTCCTCTGGCAAATCGGGGTATGCAATAGCGGAATATATCAATGTTTTGGCACAGAGAATGCATTCCCAAAGTGTGTACTGCTAACTGTATTTGACAATTTGAGCACTATTTTTAAAGAATTTGCATAGTGCCATTATGAATAAGCTTCAAAAGATGCTAAGACAGTTAAATGTTAGATGTGACAGTTATATGAGTTAGAAGTTCAGATATTCTTCACTTTGTGTCTCTGACTAGGGTTGACGTTAACTTCTTGCTACACGTCATGCCTCTAACTTGGTTTGCTAGTAACTTCCTGATTCACAGCTTGCCCATGGCTAGGATTGCGGTTATCTTTTTGCTTCACGTTGTGGTTTTGGCTTGAATGCAAATTGTGTGTGTTGACGTATTCTCTCAAGTTTTGTATAGATATAATCACTCGCTAGATATACTAAGGAAGTTGCGAATTTATTATGATTTCTATTAAGTTGTTTCTGCTGACCTGCTGGGCAGGTAAGACGATTGCGTCCTACTACAAGAGAATAACCACAAATGTCAAACAAATTAATGGCGCAATGACAAGTAAGTTTATATTTAGTCGCAATTGAAAAAGTCATTTACACTCTAATATATATTTGGATATTATCCATTCACAAACACCTTACACTTACGTTTTATAATAAATTAAGTTATGGACAAAATAAAATACCTGCGAAATTTTGGAGTAATTTGCATATTGCATAGCGACAAGTGAGTCGGTCGGGCGGCAAGCGCGGTTATCCGGTACGGAACGAATCGATTTATGTCGTTTGTTTCATGGGCAAGTGACGTAGGTATTGCGTAGTCCAGTAATATTCTAAACCACATACAAACCGAGTTTGAGATTATAATTCGGTTCGATTCGAGTTAAACTAAAACCAGGTTGAAATCGTTGAAAAGTTGACTAATACTAATCCCCGTTTATAGGGTTTATTTATCTTAATTTTGAATAGGTGTTCAAGATCCAATTTTGATGATTGCGAGTACGCAGAAGTTGGTAAATGTTGATCTATAACAGGCAAAACATTGGATAGATTGGATTTTCGTATTGAATGTAACTTATTCATCACTATCCAAGACGGTAATCACAGAAATATTGAATTTGAGGAGCGTGTTCATAATATACAATAGGCGTTGTTAGCAAGGATTTTTCAAAATTTAATCTCGTATTGTTGAAGTTTGTGCATTGTATAGAACGATATGATTTTGTGTTCCTACGGAATATCTCCGAAATGTATATCTGTAGATATAAATGGGGACAACGTACATGAATGTCGTCGGCAACCCGACCGCCCAGAAACGGTTCGTGCCAGTCGAAATATTATACAAAAACCATGGTTTTGTTTCACACGATAATTTCTATGTCTGAATTTACAAATGAAGCCTTTTTCTCTACTGAAATGTTACGTTCTACATACTAATTATTTTAAATATGACATATGCATTATGTATGTATAACTAAAATAAATTGAGTCACTATAGAAAAGTGTAATGTGTTGTATGAATGTCGTAAAGTGTTATAAATGTATTGTTCCTCTTCACAACTTTAACGATTCTGTTAGTTCAGTTTGTCCCCTATTTTACCGGTGCGGCCTTGGGCGAGTTTTACAAAACGGTTAGCGCTCGTGTACCTGCGCTACGTTTATAATGGCAGGGTTGTTACAAATGCGAAGAATGTGAAATTATTTATTGCACAAACACCTACATATTAATATTTGAGAGGGAAACCTTCAAAAGATACGCGCTGCCATGGGAGCGACACTGGGTTACCTCGGTGACGGTCCTCAACGTTATGTGGAGGATTCCGGGATCTTCCAAGGAACGCAACCGGAGTCCTCTGGACGCGGCACCCCGGTTGGGCTATGTCCTGATGAGTTTTCACCATACGTTCGAGTATTTACAACTGTATGCAGCCGCACATACCGTCGTCCTTCCCGGAGTCGCTGGACGGTACAAACTCTCACCGTTACAGGACGCAACCCCGGAAGCCCTCGTTTTAGTCACCGCTTACAACAAGCAAGATATACCATAGCTCTATTCTTGTCCCGAGACTACAGGAAAGAATGATCTTAGGTAGGATTCTGATTTTGTCTAGGGTAATGATTACAAATGTCAATGGGCGGTAGTGGCCACTTACCATCAGGTGGATTGCACGTTCCTATGTTACTTATATAATACAAAAAAGGGAAATGTGTGCGTTGTCCGAGTATTTGTGTCGTCTTTGTGTGCCACACGTGATTTAACTCACTAGTTCCGTGTTTTTCGTAGTAGAGTGTATATACCAACTAATAATGAAATCACAACCCAATCACTTCAGAAAAATCTTTCAAATAAAGTTTAGACGATAGTAATAATTCTCCGCAACCCTCATCTGTCTATATGGAAATTAAATGGTTTTTCAACATGTGCGCCGGCCAGCTAGAGTTCTGTAAACAGAAAAATATCACCTATCACTTCCAATTCTCTGTGTGCTCAATTCTTTTTTTTTACTGGACCGCCAGGGAAGATTTATGCTTTTCGCGCGTATCTCATTTGTAACATTTTTTATTACATCATATCTTCCAAATCGCTGGACGGATTCATATAAGAAGGATATCTTGAAATATGCATGTATCGACCAGACGCCATGATGTGAAGTGTTAAATAATTAAAGTTGTCGAAATCGTCTTGAGGTTGCTCGCATTATTTTTCATTTCTAAGAACTATTCAGAATTTATAACTATGAAAACTTAGGTTCGTTCATAGGTATAGTTAGTAACCGTTCTCCCTCGATCTTTCAATAATTATTACATATAATAAGACTACCATAAATTTCTTATCAAATAAAATAATATTGTAGTAATTGAAGGTGGTAGAATCCTTTGTGGTTGGACACCGGCGGCAACACCGCCGCACCTATTTCTGCCTAATAACGGCAGTGTTAAGCGCTGCTGTGTTCTGATTAGAAGAGTGTGGTAAGGTAGACTAACTCATCCGAGGCGTTCCAACTTAGTCGTCAGGTGTAGCAACGCATCTATGGTCGACTTCGGGTGGGATTCTAGTCCTATCTGTGGTGGATTACAAATGTCCATAGGCGGCAGTTGCCACTTACTATCAGGTAGCTTGCATGCTCGTTTGCTACTCCATTACACATAAAAAAAAATTAAAATATAATCATAAATACACAATTTGGCTACCAATTTTTCTTAACACCTTTATGTTACTATTTCGGTATAGATTTCCATCATATTTCCCGCAAACAACGAAAAACCGCATTGATAACTGAAAAATTATCAGATAACTGAAAGGATAATATAATGATGCCAATAATTATATAATATGTTCAAATAGAACTTACAAAAACATTTTAAGAGCCTTTCTTGAAAGAGTCCCGTGTCATGAGTGAGTTTATTCTACTTCTTGCACCTTCGTGGAGGACCGGCATGGTTCCAGTTGTTGTGGATGGAATGGTGGCGGTGGAGGAAGGGTAACACAGGCCCCTGGTGAAATAGTACCTCGGAGCCCTCGCCATTGTAAAGCTGGTAAAATATGCATAGAATAGAATGCTAATGTCCCTTCGCAAGTTTATCTAACCGATTGGAGGTCGGTACGCGTGTTTCTGCACGAAGACATCTGGGTTAAGTTAGTATTGTGCCGCCTC
>DWRA01000360.1:0-26415 GCA_018250295.1 Spathilepia clonius | reverse complement strand
TTAATTATCACTTGCTATAACGGTGAAGGAAAACATCGTGAGGAAACCTGCACACTTGAGAGTTCTTAAAAAAAAAGTTCTCAAAGAGTGTGTGAAGTCTACCAATACGTACTTGGCCAGCGCGGTGGACTATGGCCTAACTCCTCTCACTCTGAGGAGACCCGTGCGCAGCAGTGGGACAGTAATGGGTTGAGGATAATGTTATACGTAAATAAAATAATATATCAACATATCTGTTCTAATGTTATCTGCTATACCATCAATCTGTCCTAAAATAAAATAATGTTATCTTATTATATCGAAATAACGTGGGATTTACGAATCTTATAATAAGTATGGGATAACATCATAGCATTGTTATTTATTTCGAAAATGAAAATTAATTTTAATATTTATAATGCGTCATGATTTTATATACAAGTTGGACTATCCAAAAATGATTTCAAAACCCGCTTCTAGGTCGTTTGCAAGTCTCGTTAAAACGTATAAGTTTTATCTTATGGAGATGTTCATCATTTAGATAATAGCGTGGTCACGGTAGAAATCACTACGGCCACTTAACTACAGTAGGTACATAATATTTTTACTATATAAAGGACTCTGAGCTATAAAACAGATTTTCTTTTGAAAAACACTTTCCTTCCTAACTTCACTAAACTTCATTTACAGCTTATGGTGTAGTAAACCCGCATCAAAAGAACATAGTGCGTAACTTACTGCCGACGATCGCGTCGCTCGCCATGTCATTAACCTTCATAGTAAGTAAATACCTTAACTACGCTACGTTAAGTATCGCTTCAATATTGTGTGCTGATGTTACATGGAGCCGTGAAGAGGTCTTGGAAACAATGACATCATGGCGTTCGCATTTAGCGTGTGTCTGTTTACTCGGTGGCAAACAACGGCCAGTGGAAACATTGTATCGCCTCAATTATAGGTAGCATAGAAAATAAAAACGTCGCCTTTAAAAATAATTTTATTGAATTCGCGCGAATCGAAATATCGCCGCCTTTTGCGTAGCTTGACTGACACTTAAAAATGTAATTAGACATACGGAATAGACTACTAAGACCTATTATTACTACCTACCTACTATTATTTTTATAAGATTTAAATACAATTTTGATCAATTTTTAATATATTACAACAGTGAGGTATATTTTTTCATTTATTAATAATAGTCCAATAACAACACCGTCCAAGATTTTTTACTTATTCTTATTAAATTTATCGTCTAATTAGATGCCGGTTCGTTAATATATCAGTTGCGCTTCAATACATTAATTAGAGCACTGTTACAAACGATACTTAAAGTACTAAACTAACCTAAATTACTCATTTTAATAAATAATTACTCATTATATGTTATTTAATGCATTATCCTTCAAATATATTAGAAAAGTATAAATGATTATTGTAACGAGCATCTATTTAGTAACATATTATGTGTTCATGATAATTATGGAAATAGACATTCATCACGCCCTAAGTAAATTGTTAACGTTCAAATAATCATTGATTATACTAGGGTTTATAAAATTAAATATTTATAAATTAATAACGTCTTATTTAAAGAAACTTATACCTACCTAATACGTCGACAAAATATGCGACGATTAAATTCAAAAACGATATTGTTGATGCATGCCAGGAGACAAAACAAATACTTTACGTGTAGGTAAAAGTTAGCTTGTATAGGTATAGTATTTCATACTGGGATAAGATTATAGCGACCCATCAAATAATCTGTATCACAGAAATTGAAACGAATACTTTCATGCTCATTATGGACCCCTCGTTACGGTGTCAATTTACCTGTATATTTTTTCTGATTAAGTTAGTACGGAGATATTATTACATCATTAACTGACACAATTAACCGCCCACCCTTCGAAGTCTATCAAAGAAATTGATTTGGTAGACTTCACATACCTTTAAGAACTTTCCTTAAATAACTCTCGGGCGTTAATTTAATAATAAAATGATATCAAAAGGTCCTATTTTATCGAATTTTAGTCGCGGAAGTGGGGTTAAACGAGCCATTGGTATGTAAAAAACACATATTTTATTAATAATTACTAAAACATTTAGTCCAAACCTCTTTTTTGACGTAATAATTACGACATTTGATGCACCGTAAATGAATAAAATATTATAATTTATCGATAAAGGGCTTAGACAACGGTATGTAGCTCGGGTGCTTGGAGTCCCACGCACAACCGCGGGGGACGCAGTTAAATGCTTCAGAGAGATCGGCACTTACACGACAAGATCAGTCACGGCCGCCAAACATTACGATGACCGTTTCATTGTTAATAACGTCGTAAGAAATCGTTCCATTACAGCAACTCAAGGCCGCCGCAATCTTATTGAAATGTTAGTGTAAGCGAGAGAAAGGCGACATGGAGGTTGACGGAACGTGGTTTAATAGTTTTGGCAAAGAGGCGCCACCTGCTAACAAGAACTGGACAAGACACATCGGATCACTAGATTTAATTTGCATAACAGAACCTACTGTACAGTAACAATACCTACTGGGAAAATGTATTGTTTTACGACGACACGAAAATCAGATTATAAGAACAAATATCTATCAAAAAGTATTTAGGCGAAACAACGAAATTTGCAGCATGATGTAAAGTGCGCACTATATTCCATGAACCCACCTGAGGTAAAGAACTTACGTGAAATATACTCCATGGACAAGTACATACCTATTAAATCGACCTAAAAGAAACAGTCGATATCGTGGTTTATTGACGAGAATAACATCCGTTATTATTTATAATCAATCTATCCAATTTTGCCTACTTAATATCGCATACTGCTTCTAGAGTTATCTGAAAGTTAGCTGAAACGCTAGTTCCATTACAGGTATATAGAGTGCCGGTGTCGTGACGTCATCAGCGTGCGTTTAGCGGATGATAATATTATTATACGACCAGCGTTTGATGTATAACGTAGATAAGATAATTATCTCGAAAAAATAGGTCAGCGTAAAATCAATTTTAACTAGTTATCGTCGCTACCGTAATGTCGTTTTTGTAAAAATATACAAAATTAGAATTATAATGGCTTCCATACCACATATTGCTGAGTTTAGACAATTTTATATCTACAATGCTTAGTTATTTTCAAATACGTATGTACTACTTTAGATTATATTTCCCCAAATTCCATTCAAAATTAATCGTAAGTTTTTATTCAAGAACTATACTTTAATTCATCCTAGAATCTGAATTATAAACTATCCGGAAAGTAAAAACAGAAACTAGGAATAAATCAGATTGTAAACGCCGCGCGTCGGGAATGTAAATCCAAAAATGTGCACATATCACAAAAAAAAATGACAGATTTAAATCTTGAATCATATATATCTCAATTTTACATTATACAACAAGGGCTTCAACAAACTAACGATTGTGAAACATACACGCGGCGCAGACGCCGCGACAACGCAACGCGTACGTCGTGCTGTCGCCATTTCAATTTAGTATAATCACCATACTATCCGACGAGAAAATACTATTGTTCATTTTAATTAAAAATAAAAAGCTATAAAAACCCATCGTAGAATTAGCGTTTAAGTGAAAGTGATTATTTTAGACTGTAGGCATGTAAAAATAACTTCATATGTTTCAGTTTTTACATTCATTACGATGTATTGGCATTAACCAAAACATTGTTTACAAATGTTTTTTTAAGAAATACAAAGGTTTGTTTTTACTGCTAGCGGGTGTTCGGCTTTAGCTGACTGGCAACTGAGAGGTCGAATTTGAGCATGATTATATACGGCATCGCGTTTACGCGGCGTTATTGCGCTGCGTGTGCACTGCTCTTATGTCTATCAAACGCCCACACTGTAAAACACTAGCATGCAAGAGCCCTTATATATTTACAATGTGAACTAAATGTAAATCTGATGACAGTTTCACAATAAAAATGTATATAAATGTAAATATAAACTACACGACTTAAACAATTAATTAAAATACGGTTCAGTTGTTTCAGGTCATACACACGCGACACGAACAAAGTCACGTTTCTCCTTTATAAAATAAGTGTAGATTGCCGGTCAATGACTATTGAATTTCTTATTTTGATTGCGGTTTGTGACTCACTGCAATAGTGACTCATGCATTGGAACATGTTTTATGGGAACCATTACATTACAAAACAGATATAATTTATAAGAAAGAAATACTTGTGACGTATATTTAATTAAACGGGAGTAAGTAACGGTCGCGCGATCTTTTTATGTTAAATGTGCCGGTCTCTGCTCTATACATATATGTATGTATATCTCTAACCGATGTTATGTTTCAGTGTTTTTAAATATTTTTCATGGCGCAGCCCTCTGCGATTACAATTTACACTTTGAAAACACTGTTAAATTTAAAAAGAAATCGGATCCACAGAAATTGATGTGCTATAACGTCGAGCGCTACCGACAAGGTAGGCACGTCAGGTAGTGGCTTGCAACCCGAGGTGTGAAACGTCGCAGTTGATACTCATAGACATCACCGTTTTGTTGATCCAATCCTGCCTAGCTTGGAAGCCTGAACGGGTAAAGAGGGAAACATACACAGTATTATGAATTTGCATTTTCTCTATAAAAAAATAATTGATACCACTAAACTCGTCAATAGCCACCAAGCAAAGAATACAATAGGTCTGAAATAAAAACGTACTGAACTATTTTGTCTTTACCTATTTATATACAGGATGTCCCGTAAGTTCCACGACAAACTTGTATATAGCTCAGGGCCTGACCTCAGATAACAAAAAAAAATGTCCTTAGTAAAAGTATCACCGTTTTTGAGAAATCGATTGACTATTAACTTTTAAAAAAAATGTCCCTATTAATCTCTTATCGTTAACTGCAGGTAAATAAACAGTGACACTGTTTATTTTTCTTTAAAATACTAACATATAGTTGGTCTATCATATTCAAATACAATTTAATTGACATGTTATCTATCTATCTAGCTATATACCCCTCAAGTTTGTCATGGTACTTACGGGACACCCTATATAGATGTGTATTTTTCGTGCAAATTTTACATCCATACACATATTCGCCTCAATTATACAACGATATTATTTTGTATTATTATACTACATACTGATTTTATATGGCTGTCGTATGACACATAAATCAGTTATGTTTACAACACAAGTTATTTACGTCTCATTATAAATTATTGATTTTAATACCCTTGTCCGTGTGTATGACAGCTGGTACGACGATATACGTAATTCTTATTCGATTATAATATTACCGGAATAGGATTTATGCAAATGCTTGCTATTGGTTATGCGCACTGTTTTATTTTATTTTAGACATGAGGAGCTCCGCGGTATTGCCCACGTTTAAAAAAAATAACATGACACATCTATAAGCCAAATTTTATAGTCGTATAAAATATTGGCATTCCTAGGATTAATACAACTCTAACTATACGGCGACTAACTAACGGCTAATCGGTATTAAAGTACGAACCGTCTTTAATACCGATTAGCCGTTTAGGTTACGGACGGTCTAGAAAGTCAATTAAGCAAAGTCGGACGCGGTCATAAGCTTCCATGCTTCAGGAGGCACAAGAAGACACCGATCCCGGCTGCTGTCATTACATTTTAACATGTTTGACGGTTTGAAAACTAAATAATATGCATCAATCCTCAACGTCCTCTACGATTCTAATAGGAAATCATTTAAAATCGTGATTGAACATTCTCCAAGCTTCGTCCAGCCTTAAGAAAATACCCGTGGTAAGCATAAAAAAGCAGCCAAATAAAATAAATTAGTTGGAATATTTATACAGTACTTTTTCTAAAGACTAATTTATGAATATAAACGCTTAATGTTAGGAGTAAAGTAGGTAAATGGGCTATGCAGCAACCTAAATTCGCCTTTTGTAATACGTGCCTACTCTTGGTTATTTACTACAAAGGAGTTTCATTACGATTTTGTGCCCTAGAAAATTTCCTGTTTTATTTTTATACAATTCACAGTACAAAAACAACTTCTAAAGAACAAAAAACAGTGTCCAAACTATACTCCTATTTTAATTATTCGCCTGTACAAATGTTTCGATCCGCCAAAAAAAAAACGATTTGTCACTCAATAAGTAATGTTTACACAGCTTTTATAAAGCGAACGGAAAAGACACACTTATTAAATATATGTTAAAAATACACCACTTTTAATTTTTAGGGTTCCGTAGCCAAATGGCAAAATCGGAACCCTTATAGATTCGTCATGTCTGTCTGTCCGTCTGTCCGTATGTCACAGCCACTTTATTCGGAAACTATTAAGACTACAGAGTTGAAACTTGGTAGGTAAGTGTATTTTGTAAACCGCTTTTTGAATTATGCACAAAAATAAAAAATATATTAAATTTGAGGGGCATTCACTATACATGGAAACTCAAAAAAAAATTTTCATCTTACCTACACATGTGGGGTGTCTATAGAAAGGTCTTCAAAAATGACATTGAGGTTTCGAAAAGCATTTTTTCTCAAAATCGATTGTTTGAGGGATAAACCCTTTCAAAGTGGTAAAATGTGTCCCCCCCCCCCTCTAACTTTTAAACTAACGGAGTGAAAAATCTGGATAAAACATTTGTTGTAGATGTCAAGGAAAACTTTCAACGAAAATTGGTTCGACCAAGATACAGTTGACAGTTTTTGAGATATACGTTTTCAAAAACCGAATAACATAACTTTGTAATTCATACAAACACTGTGAAAACAAACTTATGTTGGTAGTTATTGTTACTAAACATATGTTTTATGTTTCGATAAATATATTTGGTTTTGTCTGCTGCTATTTAATGATAATGCTACGGAACCCTTCGCCTCCGAGTCCGACTCGCCGTGGCCGGTTTTTGTACTTAATTGTAATACTTAATACATACCTACATATTTGCAGATTTATTTAATACGATGCGATGGTTTTATATTGCTTATTTCAGTTTTATTATTTTTCAGTTTGTTAATTTTTATTACTATAGTTGATATTGGCATAACATTTAGTAAAAAGTGTAAACAGAAAAAAAATAAAAATGGAACGCGCGAAAAACAATTGAAAGTAAACTGTTCCTAATTTTTACTGCGCAATAAGTTGGCGTTTTATTGTAAATTCACAGATCGGTCAGTGTTTTTGCACCTATTATCAGCCGTTAACCATTTTCAAGATACGCACGGAAAAAATGTTAAACAGGCTTTTATGTCTGAGATGAGCACCTAGGTAAGTAAATAAATATTTCTCTAATAAGTATGACCTTATAAAAAGGTCGTTATTTTTAAAGAGAACACTTCTGTTTTATTTATTTCTGTAGATAATAATCGTTCCTTACATTTTTGTTTAATTTTAGTAATAAACAAAAATTGGTTTTAAAGGAAATACGCGTTTTCATAATATATCTATTGTAAATAAAATACTTAATTATAAATGCTGCTATTAAGTGTGATTTTAAGTATTGTGTATTGTATTCATTTTCATGTACCTAGGTAATAAAAAAATATTTCCTTAAAAAATAAAGTAAATCTACAACAAAAATGATATAAATTAGTTGTTATTGTCAGTTACAATAATTAATAAAAAAAATGTTTTCTTTCTTTACAAGTCATACTAGTTGGCGTACAGTCAAAGCCATGGACGTTTATTAGGCAGTCATACGTAATATGGTGCTACTACTCAGTGTGACCACTAAATGCTCTTGTAGGCGTTTAATAGACATTCTTCTGGTTTGTCCAGTGGTAATAATTCTATTATTGCTAACACGAAAATTTCATGGCTTCATTTTGCGACATTACCTATAGGAGTTTTATATTGGCTTTTACAAGTTGTAAAACAAATTATAATAGAAAGGGTTCAAATCAAATTATAATTTAACATAACCGTACATTGTTCTTTAGAAGAAATAGGCATGGTAGTAGTGCCGCAGGAGTCAAATTACCTTTAGATACATTGAAAAAGACGTTTTATGTAGGTATCTATGAGAAACTTCAGTTGGTATTGGTAACTGGAAAAATTTCAGTTTTATTAATTAAGGGAATGTGAGAAAGTACACCATTTGCTCTTTATTTCACTTTGTTTACCATTATTTTAACGAACAGATATTGGAAGTAGTAACACGGGCTCCACATAAATCGAGCATCGGATTCCAAGGCGGCTCTCAATCATGGCAATACCAGATACAGTGCGCGTTATCAATTAGAACTACTTAACCACGCCACTTTTACCTATGAGCAAACGTTCAACCTACAAACATAGACCCTTTTGCTAGAATTTAAGGTTCATAGTTGGTTTGGTTGCGTGTGTCTGGTTGTAAGGGTGACGGTGGAAGGTTTGCTCGCTTGGGGCACGTAGCGCGTAATAAATAAGGACAGAAAGTTAGTACGCCGTGAGCAGAGCTTGTACCTTATCTCCACAGTGTGCTGGGCCGAGTAACTCTACACCAAGTTTTGGTGTAGAGGAAACTCAGAATCTTACAAAATGTACATAAGTTATTTTGTCTGAGAAGAATTGAGGTTTCCTTACGTAACTCCATAAGAAAGTTGGTGATACATATGCAACAGATTTATAGGGAAAACTTTCTAAAGCGTCAACTACGGGATCCCTTTATTATGTCATAAAATGTTTCGAATAATGTTTAAAAAAGTTTTCTGTTTAATGGCATATGAATAATTTACAAGTCAATATCACTCACTCACTTTAAAACACTGTAAGTAACTGTTGACTTTCTCTCTGTACTCTCCGGACCAAAGAAGAGCTACGGAATCCCATAACTGTCGTGAGAGGCACTTAAAAGGAGACATTTCGACTATCGTCGCGCGCTTCGTACACAAGTTGGTATTGTTAATCGAAGGCCCAAAAGTGTGGTGAGCATACCTAAATACTCACCAGGACGGAGCCCGATCGGGGCGATGCGCTCAAAGTACTCCGGCCGCGTTCTTTTACAGATCCCAGAGTCCTTCACGTAGCGCTGACAGCTGTCACCGTGTGGGGCGTTTTAGTGAGTAAAATTCCTGCATAACTCATGTCATACAAAAAAATGTATACGAACCTTATACTATTCTCCATCGATACAATAGTAAATTATACTAACATATACCTAAGTGTCGTATAGTGTAAATAAACTGGTATATTACAGGAGAAAAGATACTAATAATATTGTATGACAAATAAAATTATAAAATAATAAAATGAACTTCCGCAAGATATCCCCAAGAATTACGAATCATTTGTTTACTTCCCCAACTAACAACATGGCAGTTTACAAACGCGGTATTCTATAAAAATGTCTTAGAAAACTTATAGATGGGTGCTGGCGTTATTTTTAATGGGTCCGCGACTATTCTTACAATGCGTGACGTAGTAATGTGGAACTTGTTGCTATAGTTTTAAAGGTAATATTTGTGTGGCGGGGAGTTTGGCAAGCACTAGGGCGCCGGGTTGGGGCTGATTTATATTGGAGCAATGCAGTGGAGTAGTGTGCAGTTAGTATTGATTTCCATTCGTGATGCCCCTCCCCCCGTGCATCTCGCCTCACGCACTGAACAATGGCATAAGGCCAAGTGGCCTGCACCCGATTATGTTAAAAGTTACCTACTTATTCAAAATATAACATTTATTTATCTAATTTAATTGTAAGTACTTAATTTGAGAACATCTTTTCCATTTCGACGTATACCTAGTCAGTAAGGAATTAAATATTTTCGTAGCTATTCAAATTGCAATTTTGCCTAATCTATTTAATAAATTTAGTAGATTATATTTATTTCTTTACGAACTTCATACTGCCTTATACTTTCAAAAGTTAATAGCTTGCCAGTAAGTAAATTCGACAAAAATATCAAACAGTGCACAAACATCAAACATGTCTACAAACATATACCTACATTTTACATACCTACATACCTACATTTGATCATTCATACATATTAACGTAAGTGGGCATTATCTAGTCAAAGTATTTAGATTTCATTATATAGGAGAATATATTTTGTTTTAAATGTAGTTTTGAAGTTTAAATCGTAGGCATCGTAGACAGGAAACAAGTAGGTACTGTAAAAAGAAATCAATTTAGATTTGTAAGTTCTGACATAAATCAAAGATATTCAAGGCTCGTTTACAAAAAGCTTTTTACAGTACAATGACGCAAATCCAATACCTCTGCAATCAACATCACGGAATAAAAACTGAATAATGGATGAGGTTTAATAGGTTCAAGGTTAATTCCCTTGCCTCTACCCTGACGAGTAATTGCAGGCAATGAATGCAATGTCAAGTTCTATTCTGAATACATTATTTTCAATTACCGTCGAGCTCTCTTTATGATTCAAGTGGCACGTCTTTAAGTTTTTGTTCTAGTGGAAAATAATTTGTTTCGTTAACATAATTAATTGAGGCTTGTTTTTATGTAGCTATCCTATCCTATTTTTGTACTAAATTGCGTTGTACCTATTAGGTTCTAACTGTAAACCATTTTTACTAAGTATTCAGCTGTTCCCAAAATAAAGTCGAAGCTACAGACCGACAAAAAATTTAAAACAGGTTTAGAAAGTTCGCTTATTTCGAAATCCAAGACAAATTTGAGTTTTAAATTATTTTGTTTATTTATAGACGAATGTATGTTGAATGTATGTCACGGTAGAGTCATGCTGTCGGCGCCAAGACTAAAGTTTATCTAAAATTCTTGGAATTATTATAGCGAGAACATCTAAAGATAACAGCTAATTAAAACGAAAACTGTCGATCTTTCATCTCCGCGGTGCCTTCTGGATACAGCTGTCGATTCTTACCTATTTGGTCAAAGATAAGTTACATAGTTTTCTTACACCGTTAATGGGTATTAGCAAACTTGGTGTAACAAATTAAATGTTTTTATGTCAACTTAAAGGTGACTTGAACCTTGATCTAGACTTTAAATATGACTATATTAGACTGTGTACATTTTAAATTTTATCTTATAAATATGAATTTCGTATAAACGTTTACAAGGTAACGAACTTTGGATCAAAGTCGAACTTTGGATCGAAGTCATGTCAAAATTGATCCCTTAATTTTCAAGACGTTACTTTTAGGCAGACAAAATTTAAAGAACGGATTTCTGTCTTTTATCGTCTATGAGCTTAGATTAAGGTGCTCATTTTGAAATCTTAAGAAGTGTCAGTTTATACAGACACTACAACTTCAGCAATTACACTATAGAATTTTATACAACTATAGAATAGGTACATATGTAACTTCTCTCCTTCACTTTGCCTAATAGTCATTACGCACTACAAGTGTTCGTGGTCTATATCGCGATGATAAATGTGGAGTGCGGCCTCGACCAACCGACACACTCCCTGTGGGTCAATGACCGCCATTTCGGTTATGAAACGTACGTCACCACCGGGTTACGTAAACTACTCGTATATAGTTATAAAAGCTATGTTTATTGTTAAGAAAACTAGCTGTTTGTCAACAAGATTAAATGGTGTAAACGAGCTTACAAGTTTGTTGTTAGATTAAATTAAAATTTGTAATAAAGTTACACTTCAACCGTTATTGTAGTAAGAAGGTGCATATTTAAATGTTATTGGTTAATTAACAATGCCCACATACAATAAAAGCACATTATATTTAAAAATATCTTAGAGATAATCGGTAACTAGTAAAATGTTCGCATTATTGATACGTCTGGTAAATGACTTATATTTTAAATGATATAGGAATCAAAAATATGCTTAGTATGTAGGGGTAAATGTACATTAAACAGAGTTCGTTACTTTATTTAAAGTATTAAATTTTTCCTAAAATGTTAGATGCATAGAATTTTAATACGCTTAATATCCTTGTAACACACAACCTATGTTAACATCTACTTTTATATGTTTCAATAACATTTTAACAATCGACAATTTTGATTCTATATATTTTCAGTATTACCACTAACATGTATTACACCAATATGGGCATATAGGTGTATTTTTAACGAAAGTATGTTAAAAGCAGTGTACGCTAACAGTCAAACTACGAGGCAATTTATATCGTTGGTCGATGTATACGTTACGTTCTTTATTTGTGAGTGGTTTGTCTTAGAATTCACATAATATACTAAATCTCTCGGTTTTATATCTATAGCTCCAAGATTTAAATAACTAACGGAACAATTTGTACAGTCTGATATATTCGCTATTTTATTGTACCTAATACGTTTTTATGTTGGTGTTAAAACTATAAATACGTGTGTTGAAAAGTGGGTTGAATTTTACGAATTTCTCGATGTGAAGGTGAGAAAATGAAGCTCTAGATGTTTATGTAACTATAATTGATTCATTTATTGACCCATTACGGTTCTACGGGTCAGCTCTGAGAACAAAAATAATCTAGATGACGCTATGCTAGTAGATCACAACGTTATCAAAACAGCGAATCGGTAGATAGCAAACATTTTTGGAAAATTATTAACAACATTCACGATGTTGCCCTTATCTGACTAATAATCTAGGTACCTATTTGTAAAATCTGAAGTAGTAAGAGCGTATCTGAAGCAGGATTTTCATAATGGGAAGCCATAATCTATACTACTGGGCACTCAATTAGGCACCAATAGATAAAGACTATTTCTATCAATCATCTATTGGTTGATAGAAATAGGTACCTACATTATAATTATATATAACAAGTCAATATCAAAAAATGCAGATATTATTGGAATGCCTGCTTACTTTGTTATACATAAAAATATTACCTACCTACTTACCAAATAATTTGAATAATATTGTAACATAAAATGAATCTTCTATAAAAGGATCATTAGCTCTGATGATAAAGCATTATTATCTCCCAGTTTCATATGCAAAAATTATTTTAGTACGATAAATCCGCCGTCCGAATACTAAAAGTAACTCATGATAAAGCAAATTTATATAAGGCGAAGTGATAATTTTGCGTCCAATAAATTGAAGGCTCCTTCAATTTGTTTTTGCTTGGCCAACAGAGTTATGTGTGCGTCGTCTGGGTATCTCTTTCGACATACATATACAAGAACCTTGAATCATATCGAGAACATCGACAACATCCGAAGGTAGATTTATTTACTAAAGAGAAAGCATCGATTCAGTCTTCCGGGTTCGGTATATAGGTGAGGTGGTAAATAAATACATTGCGTGAGACATCGAATTCTTATCGTGTATTCGAAAGATTTATTGGGAGCTTTCGAGGCACGATTTATCGAGCTACAAGGAACCCGTTCCGTGCCTACCTACTTGCCTCAGTAAATAATGCTCCACCGAAATTAATGGTGTTCTTTCTTTAAATAGATGACTAAATACCGCGGCTCACGTTATCTCAGTTAGTCTGTTGTTTATATTAGACGGCTTACGTAATCTAAGCTTTTGGCTCCATTAAGACTCGCCCCTACTAGCATAAAACGTTCGAAGCACGATATTTTCATAATTTGTTTAACATAAATCTGAATGACTGCGCACTAAACGACGTTTACACGTTTTTAACTGTTGAACGACGATTTAAAGTAAACATTTTTTCATGTTACTCCGAAAAAAGTAGAAAGTCCTTAAGTATTAGTATCGAAGTAATTTTACTTACGAAATTTACCTACGTCGTAGTAATAATTCGATTATATTATACGTAGCAGTTATATACGTAGCTGCGTTGATTTATAAGTTGTATGTTAGTAATATAAAATCTTAAATCAAAACATCGTGTGCGGAAAGTACAATCATTTTTTTTTAAATGTTGTCATGATGGTGAACCACTGGTAGTGCGACCTAAGCCGCATTGCCACACCTATTTCTGCCTGATAACAACAGTGTTGAGCGCTGCTAATTTGTAGTTTGAAGGGTGTTATAAGGAAGACATATTTATCAGAAGCGTTCCAACTTAGTCCTCAGGTAGGAGTGTTATATTATTTGCGGTTGATTGAGCAGTGACCACTTACCGTCAAGTGAACTGCCTGCTCGTTTGCGACTTCCGTCATATAGATACATATGATATTGTATGTAGAAATACAAGATGTATAAAAAGTTATTGTATGTAGAAATACAAGAGTATTTCAAATTACAATACCTGTGGAATTACGTATAAGGTAAACAGAGCAAAGAGAGGACATCATTTTAATAAAGAGAGATTATTTTGATTAAACCTGTTCATCCAATCTTATCTCTGATATATTAATGTATAATGAACCCTACTCTTGAACTCGAACTCAAAAAATAGCATCAGTATCTACTAACCATAAATACGAACAATAGTAGGGGCGCGTGATAGAATTCAGCTTTTTAGTTTTTGTGTTGTGTAAAGGCAATGTCAAAACATTAAACAGAGAACACTGATTCAAACAATTAATGGGAGTCAAAATTAAACAGCCTTGAGTAGCACTTTGGTTTTCTAAATGCTTCATTCAACGAAAGATACGCGTCAACATGTGCCCGAATTGAAAAGTTATTTCGGGATTCACAAAAATATAAATATCAGAGGAAAACGTAACTTTCGAGAAAATTACGAGTTGAAAGGTTATTATTTATTGAATATTTACTTCAACAAACTGTTCAGACCTGACGAAAGAGTAATAACGTTTTTCTTAGAATGATGAGTTATATTGAATCATTCATCTACATACGATATTTGTAATAAAAAATTAATTTATAATAAGTTTGCTACTTCTATAATGTGAAAAAGGTTAAATTTAATTGAATATGATATGGTACCAACATGAAACTGATCTGTTTGTAAAGGTTTGAAATTTTTATTTCAAATATTTAAAAAATCCCAAAAAGCATGAATTTAGACATTAAAATTTTTCGTTTAATCATCATAAATAGAAAATGAACTATACAGACATGACATTTGTGAGGATGTCTTATTACAAATTACTTATATGACTTAGTACTGTTCAAATTTTTAGTATGGGTACCCACAGTTTTGTGTAAATAAGTACACACAGGAACATCCACAGGCACGTGTATAGTTTTAGGTGCGTGCAGAACCAAGCCCATAGATATAAACATTGCAATACAGATAATGTACGCAGCGCAGAGATGTGGTACGACACCGAAATCCACTTACCCCTTACAGTGGGCCCGCGGTATCACGCTAGGTGTTTACAAGAAGGGCTCAATTTATTCGTTCATTACCGCCAAGCGGGGGATCGTACGCAATTTTAGGATAATGGCCGAATACCACTCATAGACATACTTAAATAAACATTTAGGGCCTGCGGTCACATCTATAGGAGGTGCTTGGTCGTTTACATAAAGATTTGTAGTTCTATAGTCTGCTTTATCTTTAAATATCTTTAATGTATACCTATTTATTGTATTTTTTTATACTGAAAGAATTGTTTAAATGTATTATTTGTAGTGAATATTTACCTATCTAAGAAATTTAGGTCAAAGGAAGAATTAGATATTCGTGTGCTTTTTAGTTCTTTTTTGGCAGATCGAATCAAATATCTAAACTTAAGCAATTCTTTTCAATCCTGAAAAATAATGATTGAAACTATACTTATTAACTCAATATAAAATATTTTTGATTGACCCTTGAAATAAGCAAAACTTTTAACATTAAATTTCTACAATCGTAAAACGAATCGACAGCGAATCGATTAATCCGGCAAAACGCGAACACGAAAGGTTAACGAAACAAAAACGTGAGAAACACCAAGATTTTATCCGGTGCAATCAACGGCTAGTTAAAAATGAATCGCCCCTCGCAACAACTGTTATAAAACAAATTGTATGAGAAATAACGTTTACTTCGATATTCACACTTCCACAGTCTAAGAAAATTCGAACATGTCGGCTAAACAAAGAAGCCGTCGTTCTATAGTTCACATATAACTGCACGTTAACTGTGGTCATTAACGAATTGACGGCTATAAAATTCTACGCAATCATACGAGCCTCTCACACCAGGTATCGAATTGAATGTGGCGTGTAATTCAATAATAGCCTCCCAAGACCGGCGGCACTAACAGTCCAACTTCAACTATTATATGTAATCACCAATTGGTCACAGAGAGATTGACCTTTTATCGAGAAATCGCGACGTCATAGTACTTGTATGGTGAATACAATTAAAAACCGAAGTTCAAACCTATAAAACTTTCGAACGGTACAATTAGAACGGAATTATATTTTAATTTAGTTTTTAAACCATTCCAAAAACCATATTCTCCTATCTCAATCGATATATTACTGATGAATGGGAGTCGATAAAAATAAAAATTGAACTGGCCTTTGTTAAGTATCAATTTTTATGTTGTATAATGAATACCACTTCGTTTACGTAGCTACGATAACACTGTGGCAAAAATGTATTGTGTCGATCTTATCTTACATAATATTCATGTGATAATGCTTTTGAAAAGTATCTACATACAGTGTTTGCGCTATACTTACCTATGGTTACATACGCTTTCAAAGAATTTGTTAGTAAAGACATCTCTTTTACGATAATGTTCGATTTTCTATTAAACTTGAAAGCGTTCCACGTCCCACATTCTTATCTCGAATGTTCTACGACATATTTTTCCAAAGTTTCCCGGCGCGAGCTTTCAGGCAGCCGCGTATAAAGCTCTATTCACACATGGCGAGAGATAAGGCAGCTTTCACACCATTAAGCCGCGCGCTGGAGCCCGGGGCTTTTCCAGATTAGATTATACACTCGATTTATGATGTCATTAAAGCTTTGATAATTACTCGGGACAGGCTGCGTAGGCGAGACGCGGGAGGGGGCGGTGAGGGGGTGCGAACGGAGAGGGGGGTGCTTGTACTGTTTGATTGGATTCCTGGTACTGCGAGGGTTAAGGGATTAAAGTTATGGAGATTAGTTCGCCGCCCGCGGCCGCGCGCACTTCGTTTATGTTAAAAGGTCTATAGAGATGTGTGCGGATAAGAGATTGGTTATTGCCAATTGTGATAGCGAGCAGGTTTTAATTTCGTTCCGCGCACGATCGCAAGCGTATGTAAATAAAACTCTGATTGGATACGAGAGCAATTAGAATTGCTTGCGTACATCGTTCTGAATTCAAATTGCTAGTCCTTTTCAAGTACACACTGAAATTAACGAACACCTACATCTGACATACATTTATCTACCTATACCTATGTATAAGTAAATTTATTATTATAATACTCATATCATCTAATATTAAACATGTTCGTAGAAGAAATTTACCTATCTATACAACTTCTATTCATTTTTAGAACTATAGGCATACATTAAAGTCATAAACATTCGTAAAGTTAACTCTGCATTTAAGATCAACGTAAACAGGAACAGTATATTTTACCATTACCTAAATAAGTAATGTGACTAACGAATAAGCGTAGTCTAACAAAGTATTAAATATAACAGACATATAAAATTCAGTAATAATATGTTAAAGTAGTAACAAAATACCCATTCCAATATAGGTGTGGGTTACCTTATTTTGGTGATATTTGAGATACAAGTGCCTATCATAGACATTAATACTCCATAGAGAGCGATCATTATAAATTTAAGATCATAAAGGATTGGTTCGCTCAAAATTGATGCGGGTACCTAAACATAACGTTATATTAACTTTGAAAGGGGCCACGCGGGACCATCTTAAAGCTTCATCTTATAAATTATTATAAATTGTACTAAAAGGGATCAATTTCACCTCTTTCCCTCACCTTAATAATGCAACACAAGCAATTATGGCTGCTATACACAACAACTTACAGGTAATTTTCCGATGTATCCCATTGTGTTTGTATGAAAAGTGTGTACTTCCTCGGAACAAAAGCTGTTAAGACGACTTCCAGCAAAGCCTTATCTATTATGCCTGCATATTTCCCTTGCCGCTTAGAGCAAAGTAAGCGAGAAATTGTTTTCCATACATAAGACCGTTTCAAGGAGCATTGTTATTATTTACTGTAAGTAGCTCCTGTTTCATATTTTAAACTTTCATACCATTACACAGGAAATTGATAAAACGACTCTAAAGTACTTTTTATCTTAAACAAAAAAAACGAAAATCTTGCACAGAAGTTCTTTGTGATTTGAACAATACATCCTTAAGAAGACAAATACGGGATCAAAGCTTGTATTATAATTTATTGAAATACCTATTAATAGTAATAATCGAAAAAAATTAAAACACGCACCACAAAATTGGCAAAGAAATTTGGCCTAGCTGCCATTGTTTGGAAAAATATACCTACCTAAAAAATATTTCAATATAGTAATAGGTATTCTCCATACGCACAAAAAGTTTTGACTTGTAACACTCTATTAGGTCTGGGCTATATTTCAAGCGGTCCAAACATCAGGCCTAAGCGTTCGTTCGCGAATGGCCCTTCTATTAAGTGTAATGAGCCGTCCCGGGCGACACTCAACTATAGATGTTACATTTCACGAGCACTACGTAGCCTTATGTGTAGCAAACATAATTATCATAGCTGCAATTGCTTTTTTCATATCTTTACTATTAGCATACAAATTAGTGGCTTGTGTGTCTATAATCTACGCTTAAAAATTCTCTTGCCGAAAGTACTAGAAAAGGGAAAATTGTAGTACAATAACGGAGTTGTAATTTTATCTAGCAATAAACCAAATATGAATAGTGCAGTTTCGTGTAATAAACTTAAATCTATATTATTTACGTATACGTACTTATTTCATTGCTGCAGATCGATTTCACAGTAATACGTTGCACATGAATAAGTTTTAGTCGACTCAAGATGCCGGAAAGGTTGCGTTGTTTACCAACCGTATATTTTGACAAAATCATGTTTTTCTAGTACATACTTTACTAAAACTTACCTAATAGTAAATACATAATTAAAACGAACGTAGTTATTTAAATCAAACCTTGTTAAAGATAAACAGCAAAGCAACTAACTAATTCAATCCGCGGAATCTACAGTGGGCAAGCATTGCAGTTATATGAAACGAACAATGAGCACATTTCTCAATTTTCTTCACACGAATTTAATCTTTATATCGTCTTCAATAAACTCAAATGTGATTTTCTAGGAAACGTCCTTAGATAATATTTGCATTTATTGTAAACCATGCATTTGTTGTTTATAACCTATTGTATGCTATTAGGTGAAGATAGTCCGATTTTCATGTTTGTATGAAGTTGACTTACGCACGGGAGGACTTTACGGGGGTATCGTATATAAATAAAAGGAACAAAGGAGACAGAGTACCTAATTCTGGTAACGTATTTAACTGTATAATTTCTTTGATGCGCCTGAAAATAACTGATATTAAGAAAATATACCCATTCCGTATGTATGTAATTAGTCAATTAGTGATTGTTTGATTTGTTTTATTACTTTTTGTGTATCTAACCAGACAACCATCTACTATTATAACGACTTTTTCAGGTTACCTAGTATACAATTTTAAGTACGTAGTAATTTTAAACAAATAGTACGTAATAAATTTTCTTAGTAAACACCTTGATATCCATGTCTCTATATCTTAATCTAAACTCACCTACGACGTAGCATGGCTTATAAATATGTAACGAGTGTTAATACGGAATACGGAAGCATTTACGGTCCTACAGGGCTTATAGGATCGTGATCGTATTTCATTAAAGGGGGCTATTAGGCTCGATTAGTGCCCTCATAAAGGACACATTAAAAGTGACGCGATCGTAAGTCCCATCGCATTTGGCAACTGTATTGTGATCCCGATACGTCGAACAAACGCGCGATAACGATGGTTAGCTGTACTTCTCGTTATCGTTGTCACATTTGACGCTGTTTATAATATTTCTGCCTAACAACAGCAGTGTTAGGCACTGCTGTCTTCTGGTTTGAAGGGTATGGTAAGGGAGAAAAACTGAACGAGGCATTCCAACTTAGTCCCCAGTGGTACCAACGTATCTGTGTTCGACTTTAGTTGGGATTCTAGTCTTATCTGGAGTGGATCACAAATGTCCATGGGTGGCAGTTGTCACTTACCATCAGGTGGACTGGATTGCTCGTTTGCTACTCCATCCTATTAAAAAAAAATGTTTAACTTTGAAAAGGAAATATGAATCACAATTATTTTACGATGTATACGAAAGAATCTATCAATGAAGTTTAAAAACGACATAAATTGTCATTGTAGAGTAGTTTAGTGAAAGTATTAGTATAAATATGTCACTAGAAATAGAACTCACATACATTTTTATGATAAATCTAATATTTATGTTTAGGTCAGGTATCTTATGAATATAAGCATGTACCACAATAGGAACTATTTTGAACTAGCCGCGGGACATGTCGATTTTTACCATCCTAACCTACGTAGAGGGCTCTGCACTCGATTTCCGGCTAACAAAAAATCTCAGGTCAAAGTATAAATGTTGATGCTTACTACACATAGATTATATAGAGATTTTTAAGTATAAGTGTAGGAGTTACTTTGTCCAATAGGTAAATCATTTTTCAAAATTTAACGGTGAAGTAAACCGTCGCGTTTTTACTAGCGGATACCTGCATAAAATGTTTACTAAAAGACTATTTCTTCATAAATACAATGATATCATCCTTTTATACAACAAAGCGTAATCCACTTAGCTAAGATATTACGAAGCATCGAAATCAGCGTGCATACATCGCAAAGCCCCCGGCTACTGATAGCGGCCGGTCAAAATAGGCGATAATTATGAAATGTGGTGCCCATTGTCGCCCATTAGACAGCTTGTGGCTTTGGTAGATATGCAAATGTATTTAGGTGCGTGGAAACTTAATAAATTACAGAAGTACCTATCTACTCATTTTAATATTATAAATGTTGTGTTTATTTTTATTTAAGAAGAATATTAATGAATTACTTTGAATACTGTGGAAGTAAAGGAAATACGTAATGTAATAACGATACTAATATAATTATATAAAGTGAGGACATATTGGAATGGTGAAGTTCAAAAGGTTTAATAAAGTGTGTAAAGGTGGCTGTAAAGTACAGACCATATAAAATATCTTTGAGTATACAAATTCAAACTTAAAAATAAGTCCTTATAAATCCTCGAAGTAAATTATACAACAATATTAATTGAACAAGTGGTACTTACAGTAAACTATAAGTTTGCACTGTAGATTCCATACTGTAGATGTATTTGCTTATTATAATTTTACAGTTAACACAATAACATAGGTATAAACATTATTTACTAGATTATTATTAGTTACCAAAAATTTTTGCGAAAATATGACAAAACTGATGTAGACACAACGGACAAAACTCTCACACTGCGTGCGAAATATATTAAACTATCTCCCAAAATGATATTTTTTGTATGACCGTGTCGGCCCATAATTCACCTGCAGAAATATTTGTGACAAAACATTCATAACGATTATTACCGCTATTAAGGCAAACGTACCCAAACAATAGGAGAAAGACTTTCTTTAAGCAACTCTTAAGGTGTAATTATTTTCAACGCTTTGTTTTTTAACAGGCTTAATGGCGCAGAACACCTTTCTTCCTTGTAACATTCTTACTGAGGTACTTTTTAGTGGTTTACGGTGCAATAAAATTGCTCGGACAAGGGCAAACATTGCGGGATTCCGATTATATTCGCAGCACAACAGAAAGGTGCTATTGGATCTTTTCAAAAACGAATTTTTACGCCGTTTCCTTCTTCAAGGACATTATTTTCGTTGCGCAAGTTAACCCATTTGAAATTTCAAAACAAGTCCGTTCTTTGTTAGGGACCGTAAGGGTTATTTTAATACTTTAACAAAAACGGTTTTTTAATTTTTTTACGACGTCGCAAACAATCTTCTGCGAACGCGGCTCCGAACAAAAGCCTAGTGTTTTGTTGTAGTTCTTTGTTTTGTTTCACTAAACTTAAATATACGTTTTGAGGCTATTGTGTTAGAGCCAGTGTGTTGAGAAGATTTTAGTCTCGAAAAAATCTTTCCAGTGGGCACTTGCCTTAGACTAAGTATGTAAACCGTGTCAGGTTCATCATAAGATTATCCTTTATAAGATAAACGGACCTGAAATAAAAAATTAAGTGCATGTGTTGATTCACCATTCGTTCACTCAAATTGGGTAAGTACGATACATTAATAATCTACGCTTATATTTTAAGTTGATGTTTAAAGAACAATATTAGAGAAGCAATTAGATAATAATTTTCTATTCACCTATCGGTAAGAACACCTAATAACTTATTTGAATAATGTAATGGATAATAATAGCCATTTAATAGATAGTAAGCAGTTTCCTGTACAATAATATTAATCATTAGAGCTTTAATAGTGTAAACAGCTAATTTAAAATTCAATATTAACGCTTAATTTATTTTAGTAGGTTCTGCGCTGTGTTAGGGAATGAAATATGTCAAACAATGCAGAAAATGTCTAAAGGTGTTCTTAAATACGCAATTAATTATATAAATCTGACCATAATTTACTTAAACGAAAATAAAACCGTAGCGTTACAGCATATATTATTCCGTCATACTAATTTTAAAACGGCATTCCGAAGACCATATCAAATTTAAGCTAAGCAAATACCTACCAATTTTATAAATAGTAAAAATTATAACTAGATATATCACCTAAACGTTAGAAGACAAGATGGCTGCATTCCAAAATCGCCCAGCATAAAGTTCCACCTGGGTTCTTAAAACCATCCTACTATAATAGAAATAAAGTAAAAAATCGCTTGCGCATATTTTATTTCGAAAACTGGATAGAATAGAGAAGCTTTTGCACTTTACGTATAGAGAAATAAGGTATAGAATGTTTTTCCTTGCATCGGTACAGTCAGTCGCGGTATCTCGCCGGTTGTAACTCAACCTCGTGTCCGCAGATAGCAGGCCCAACGCCCACCTAAACTTAATACCACATAACTCACAGTAGAATAAATTATTGCCAGCTTATTCTTGTTTGTCGAGCTCCTTTTTCTCTAGGTGATACCTATTTAAAGGCGCAAGGAATAATAGCACCGCTCGGAACGGAGATAGATGATCTACAGACTATTTATTCAAGTGTGGATAATGTACTTACAATGAAACATTCAAAAGACACGTTGGTACAGTGTTTAATATTAAGGTTTGTTTTTCTCGACCCTGGATTAAAAACGAGAATTTAAATAGGTAGGTACATCTTCCAGTAATCGACAAAGTTTCTTTTTTGGCCAAGTTTCGGCAAAGTATAGCGATTTTGGTGGAAGTTTGCATTTCGGCAAGAAATCGGCGGAACCTTTCGGTACTACCGAAACATACTCAGGCGTTTGCCTGTCAGCCTTTTTGTGGCCATTTGACCTTCAGAATGCTGACTGGTCATGTTTGACATTTATATGTTGTTTTAGATCAATTAAATCATATTGGTATTTCAGTTCATGTAAATAAAGGTTAGATGTCTAATAAATCTGTGAATGGGTAAATTCCAGGAGTTGTGTATATTTTTATAACTCTAAAAAAGTTTAGATTTTTTCCAGAATTATGCAGAAACGGAAGGTTCTGTTTCGGAATCGGTTTCTAATATGGGGTTAGTGGTTTAAAAGCATCCTGAACGAATAGTTTTGGTATATCCTCAACATAAGGAACAGATAGGTACTAGTATGTATGGGGTATTTGGAAAAAAAAGTTTTACCTTGATTTTTTAAAAGTTTTAAGAAGACCTTTAATATTTCACATACATAAGAGAGATCTGTAAAAAATATACATAATATCTAATACATTAATTATAGAATCAATTTTCAGTAGCACTTCAATCGAGCACAAAATTAATAGAACTCTACATAGGTGTAGAGATAAGAAAGACTAGGCGGTAGGTTAAACTGAAGGTTACAGACAGAATTCTTAAGCAGCTCGGAGTGGATATGCAAACTAGTTTTTTTTCCTCTGATAAATTATACATACCCACCTTGTACACTTACATGAATAAAATAATTTAAAATATAATTTATCGTTACATATTGACATTTTCGGTATATTATAAGATTTATATAATAGAACGTATAAAAACCTTACAACGCTTTAACATCTTATTAAATTAATAATTATCAAGTTTAGGTTATACTTAGTTTTATTATTTAAATAGTAACCTAACTAATTAGGTAGGTTAGGTTAGGTTAGGTTAGTTATGTAGATCTAGGGAATTGCGCATGTAAATAAAACACCACATAGCGTATCGCTAATATAATAAACTATGTATCATTCGAACAAAACCTTGCCTAACTACCACTACTTAACTAACTAATGCGTCTTTA
Source organism: Spathilepia clonius (assembly GCA_018250295.1). Lineage (NCBI taxonomy): Eukaryota > Metazoa > Arthropoda > Insecta > Lepidoptera > Hesperiidae > Spathilepia > Spathilepia clonius. Next base: position 2,189 of record DWRA01000360.1, on the reverse strand, counting down.
TAATGTTACTAAAAAGAATTTTCTTCATGGTTACAACAATAACTTAACCAATACAAAGTAAAAATACTCCTTAACAAGACACGAGAATAAAAAGGCAATAGGTCCTGCGTAGGTACAATCCAATCACCACAGTGCATATCATTCAATCAGACGCATCCGCTAAGTGCTAAGAGGCTCGTTTTTTTACTCGATCGTGAGTGGGCAACGATACCAAGGGCTTTTATCTCAACGTGATGTATACCCTGTCACGACACGACAGCGGACGTGACCGAAATACAAGGCGATTTATTTCGGACCTTAAATAACCAGTGTTTCGATTCAGTGGAATTTTTTATTTTTAAAATTATACACCCAACTCGCTGCATTAATATCCACATCACCGGCGTATCTTATTACGCGCCTATGTATCACGGTGTACAGATTTATTGATGCTGCGTTTTCCACCTGGGTTTCCTTGGCTGTTTGCCAGCCGGTGGTTCTTGCACCGGTTTGAAGGACAAGACGTCCAAGACAATATAGCCGTGTCTGGATGCGTACATTGATTTAAAGTCTAGATAAGAGACGCGTCCTGTAAAGCATAAATACTCTATAGTTTATACAATGTTATTTCCATTAAATAATAACACTGTGAAAGTATCTCTGTCGCTCCTTCTTGTATAGTGTGAACTTTGATGGCTATTTAGCTTAGAAAACCGGTCCTTTCATGGTCAACACTTTGGTCGGTAGGTATAATAGCTTGTTGAAATGGTATTTTCGAGCTAGTCCATTTTCGTTGTATGTATCATAATCCGAAGTGATCTTCTCAGCCGAAAATATACGAAATGAAAAGAGCTTACAATAGCTACTATAAAATAGCTATGTAAGCTGCTTTGTTTTAGTTTGAACGGTGGTACGTTTTCGAGTTAAAATTGAAGTTTCAGGGCCACTTCAATCCATTGACTGTCAACCTCCGTCCATAGATAGGATAGTAACTATAAAAAATTAACTAACTTATCAGTATATTTGTATTCGCTTATATTCTGATATGTACGAAAGATCAAATATATATCAATATTGAAATATAAATATCTTATTGATACATATGGTTGTATGTAGATATTTGTAGCACGTACAATAGATACAGGGTGTCCTAAATTCGGTCTATGCCTGTGCAATAAGTTTATTTATCTCAAACATAATGAAAGAATTTCGCTTATACTCTAGGAAACAGTAAAATATACATAAGATAGGCTCTATCTAAAGTGTACCAGCCTAACATTTAGTACACCCTGGCGGTGGTTGGAAATACTTCCAAGTCCTAAATTTATCGCCGCTGCGAAGAATGTATCGACGACAAGCGACGATAAAGCAGCGAAGCGCGAACTTCAACACGGAAACTAGATTTGCTTGCGTGTAGATAGCTATCTTGATCAAGAGTACCTAGGTACACACTCCTTGATAAAAGTTAGTGAACTACATAGAAGCTTTGTTGAAGTAAAATATATATTTCAAAGTGAGTAGCGTTTTTGTTTAAGCATATGATAGAAGTAGATTAGCTAGCTTAGCGTCTCAATCGGGAGTTACGAGATTCGAATCTCGGATTAGTATTCAAATTTATAGGTATGCGAAATTAATGAACACTTACAATAACAGTGAAGAAAAACATCATGTGGAAAGAAACACCTGAGAGTTCTTTAAACAAATTTTTGCAAAAGTATTAAAAATCTACCAAACGGGACCTGACTAGCGCAGTGAACTATGTCCTAAACCCTCCTCATACTTAGAGGAGAACCGTGACCAGCAGTAGGACAGTACCTACTGGCTTGACGATGACTAGACGTAGATTTATTTTGTTTAATAACAGCAGTGTTAAGCAGTGTACTAGTTTGAAAGGTGCGGCGAGGGAGAGAACACTTATTTATACCTACGAGGGATCCCAACATGGACTTTGGATTACAACAACAGCATTTTTTCTCTATGAAGCAAAGAAATAAAATTAAAAAACGGTGCATTAAGCTATACACATTTTATATACCTACTTGTAAACTGTTAATTTTATCATGGTTTTAAGAACTATCATGTTATCATTATAAGTTTATCAAGCTTATAAAATAAAGTTACATATGTGTATATTAACAATAACCTGAAACAGATTTTAAATTTTCAACGTAATATCTATAAGTATCCTAAGAGATATTTAAAAGTATGTT
>DWRA01000359.1:0-26443 GCA_018250295.1 Spathilepia clonius | reverse complement strand
TGAGGACTAAGTTGGAATGCCTCTTTAAGTTTATCTCCCTTACCACACCCTTCAAACCAGAACACAGCAGCGCTTAAAACTGCTGTTGTTAGGCAGAAATGTGTGGCGGTGGTACCGCCGGAGTCGAGATATAAAGGGTTCTACCACCTTTAAACCTTACCTTTTACCTTTATTGCTTCGTTACATAAAAAACTTAATTACTAAGGAAACCTATATCTGCCAAATTTCACATCCCGAAATACCAGAGAATCTGTAATAAGCAAGCGTAAAAGAAAACCAGTGCAATAGGTTATAGATAGGCGAAGTTCATGTGTATAATTCTAGCATAGTCATATAAGCACTCATGAATGCTCATTAGAATGAAAATGTGTACATTTCAAGTAGACCGTACTCGTTTATACTGATAACGTTTCTAATACATTGAAAGTGCAATTCTACGATATTTTGCACTTGTGCTGTACGAAAGTCAACCGTATTTCGTTACACATATGCACTGTTTTCGGTTGTCATTTAGAGCGAGTGCTACGTGAGAGATTAGAGCATTAGTAACGAAAATTCATGCTAACATTATCACGCCTACTTACCATACAAGCGAATAGGCATTGAATTGGTTATAGCTGTACATATAGGTTTTGCTTATTAGCATGTAAAATTATAACGACATCGATGCTACATTTTTACGACTTGCTGCATGCGACTGCGCGTTTTTGCGACTGCATTAGCGCTCTGTCGCGTTCAGTTGCTGCATCAAGCAGAAGTAGAGGCAATCAGCTGTCCTGCACGAAATTAATTGTCACTTGTTTTGATGAAAAAGAAAATCATCGTTAGGAGGTATTTCGAAGTCGCATTAAAGTAATAAATATTTAGATGACAAAAATGATTACTCTGTTCATTTATTTTTTTCGTTGAATAAGGCTTTTATTAAAATTACAGTAGAGACTGTTTGCGGCAGAAAATGTGTATAAACAATGAACTGTAAATATTGTGAAACATTCATAGATATATATAAAGTAAACATTTTACTATTATGTTTTTACTGTTCAAATGTAACTCGGTATACATTACATCCAATTGTCCTAACATGTTTTTTTCATTTTAACAATAGTTTTCTAAGGTAATTAATTAGTACATTGAGCCAATATATATGAAGAGAGAGCAGCAAACTGTAAGCAAAGCAGTATCCTTTGATGCGGTTATTTGTAATTTTGCTTTATGACAATGTCGTTAGAAACCGCTGTGTTTTGGTTCCATGGGTATTATAATGCGTGGCATTTACGCGAGGTATTTTAACTAAGTCCTCAAAGGTAGCTACTCATCTGTGGTTAACCTAAACGACTTCAGAGAGTGTGACCTTGATTTGGGACTGATTACGTACGTCTATAGGCAGTGCTGTGCATTTATTATAAGAAGGCGGTAGAACCTTGTAGTTCGAATCCGACAGTACCGCCGCGTTATCTATCTTATCTAATAAAAATAGTAATAATAGCCGCTGTGTTCTGATTTGAAGGGAAGGATAAAGAGACATACTTATCCGAGAGGATCCAACTTAATCCTCATGGATAACAACGAATCTGTACTCAACCTCAGGTACTAACTCAGGTCACTTACCATCAGGTGGGCATAATCGTTTGCTGCTTCCATCATATAAAATCAATTAATAAAAACATGCTAATGATCCACTAAATAAGCGAAAACATATGCTTATGTTCTCTCAGTAGGCATATGTAGGTATATGCTGTTCAAAGCTTAAAGCACGGCGTTTAGAAAATACCGCTCCGACCGCTGAAAACAGGACACCAGTCAGACGAATGCTCTTAATCACTTAACGTCGGGACTGAGGCCTCGAGTGGAATTCGCATGTCAAAGCCTCCTATGAATATGGCGTTTAATGTGAAGGCAAAATAAGGGACGCATGTCAGTCATTTTGCAGATTCCCCCTTTATTTGCATCGTTTCGAGGGCGCTTCATGCCATGAAAGGAGAATGGAATTTGAACCACTGATCCTGTTATATTATATACTAGCGTTGGTTGCCAATATTTGAATAAAGAACTTGAATGTTCAAGAAAGACGACCATTTTACTTGAGCTCCGTAATGTATGGTGCTGTGTACTAAGACGAGACCAAGTAGTATGTGTGTATTTACTTAACCGTTTTAATCAAACTAATTGCAGTATTTAAGCCAGACCACGAGCTTTTAACGCTGATTAAGTATAAGATAAATCCATCAAGTGTTGTATGCGCAATGGTCATATAAATCAATAAAAGATTATTAATGTTTTAAAAATGATGATAACGGACTATCTAAGGAAATACTTTTCTGACTCAGAATCAAATCAATAAAATAACTATTCGAAAGTTCCTTACTAACTGTCCCAAATCCTAACTGTAAGCAAATCTAATAACTTGACTGACCCGTATTCCAGGCTTCCCCAATTGTAAAGTAAATCTGTGCATTGTGACATTACTACGGAACCGGTTACCAAACACATTTAATGTTTTTTTAATCTTTGTAATGTTCCATCAAACTTCAATTTGTTACGAATAGATGTCGCTTAAATCAAAATTATCATTCAAAGTATCAATTTCTTCCTCAGTATCATCAGCCCAGCGCGAGCTCGGGAAAGGGGTGGCGAACACATCAGCTACAGCGCCCCCTGCCGGTACGGTGGACAACGCAATACGCACCGGCCCCGCGGTAGCTGATGCCCCCCGGCCCACTCCCCGCACTGGCCCCTACTTCGACCTCGCCGGCTCGAAGAATGTTACCGCACTGCTGGGCAAAACCGCCTACCTCAACTGCCGGGTGAAGAATTTAGGAAATAAGACGGTAAGTATTTGTTAATAACTTAAAAATGTTTTGTTTTCTGTTAAGTGCAAGCAAGAATAATACACTATTATCTTTTTGCTTCGAAAAAAGAACAAATATTTTGATAATGCACGTTGTGTACCACGTATAATGTGCTTATTTGTAAAATACTAAATCTAAATCAATCGTATCATTTTAAACGTATATCTTGTCTGTACTATGTATATTGGAAATTCTTAAACATATTATGATGGATTTTACAAACCTAAAAAAATATATTGAAAAATAAACTACATTTCTTCGTAATATTAATAGATGGAAACTCTAAAGCAGATGCTTGCTATTTAATTAACAATTTATCTAATAGGAATGTAGGCTACGTTGTATATTACTGGATGGTAATTTATATTATATCAAGAAGCCAAGTAAAATTCTATATAAACGATGCTGCGTCACAATTCTACTGTAACAAAACTACCTACAGTGAGGTAAAACTTCACTTAAGCCGAAAAGGCCTTACAAAACAAATTCTACTTTCATTAGTCGATGAAGCTTGCACGCGAGCCCTTTTGTACTGACGCTCCAACCGGCTGAGCTCCACCGCCTACATTCGGAGTAATGAGGCCTGGTTCAACCAACGTCCAATTTACATAGCGGTGTACCACAAAATACTCGTTTAAAATGAAACCTAACAATAGCACAATGCAAGCTAAAGTCGCTATTGTGCGACCAACTTTATAAATAACAGTCTCATTAGGCGATTCCACATCTTCCACATAAATAACACGGCGACTAACGAGACGGCCGTCCGCGCGTTTTAAAACCATTCAGGAGATAACAACCTGCCTTTCGTTATCATAACGCTACTGTTATTATCTACCAATTCACGTTTCAGCGATACGTTAGGGTTTTTCATTGGCTTTAACAAGCATTACGGTGATATATACGTCTAGAGGAATATATAAATGTTGATTCCCACATTCAGTGATTTTATATGCGGTTATTATATCAGTTAGGTCGTTGAATTTTAATACAAGGTTTTTCTTTAATTTTACGCCGTATTCTCGAGTGATTTTAAAGAGAGAATTATACCTCAACCGTACTTTTTTATAGGATATAAAGTAGCAAACGAGCATGCAGTACACCTAAGTGGCAATTGCCATCTATGGACATTTATAATAGACCAGGATAAGTTTAAAAGATGTGATAAGGGAGACATTCCAACTTAGCCCTCAGAAGTAGTATCTCTGGTCAATCTCAGGTAGGAGACCTGGGGGTTGACAATGTACGTCCATGGGTGGCAGCAACCACTTACCATCAGGTCGATCTCAAGCTCGTTTGCTACTGTTATACCTGCTTTTTATAAATACATATTAAAAACTATTTTATTCTGTGATCTACTATTTGACCGGCATGAAAGTGTTCACTCTTGATTTTTAGCATGCAATTAAATTATTCAGATGACGAACTCCCTTTGCGGATAATTAATTAGCACCGTTAATTAATAATACACGGTATCTAATTACAGTTAATATATAAATGCGGTACAGTTAAATAGTTAACAGAAAACATGTGGCTTAATTTTCATGATTGCAACGTGATTAATTAAATGAACTTTCTGATTAGATGTTTTATAAATAGTTAGAAATATACTTTTGTATGTATAGTAATGGTAACTGTAAGGACTATGAACATTGGTTTATACCAATGTTACAATATAAAATAATAATTATTATTAAAGTTGTAAGTTACTTGTAGGTAGTAAGAAAGTTATAAAATAAATATTTATTAAAGGTGGTAGAACTCTTTGATCCCTTGGATGAGTTCCCAAAACGCTGGCGATGTTACCTCGTTCAATAGCTAAGCTAATTCTCTGGATCTCGGGATAGGCTCCAGACCTTTGGTCATTAAAATTAATATGTTTATTTTTTTCTTCTAAAATATACATATAGCCGTAATTCTAGAGCTTCAACAATTTTAATAAAATGAGGCGCACATGATTGACTTCGTGAGTCTTTTTCTGTGGGGAATCCTAAAACATTTTGTAAAATAAAAGTTGCCTACGTTGATACTTAAAACTCCAGTTAAAATTGGTGTAATTGTTTCGGAAACGAGCCGGAACACACAGACAGACTGATAATAAGTTGCATAATTGTGATTTTGTTGTTATAAATAAGGTATATACCTTCAAGTACATTAAGTAAAAAATATTTTTAATAAAAAAATAAAACTGACTTCCATGTCACAAAAAAGCAAAAAAATAATTTAAACATTTCTTTTAATTAGAATAGTTTAGTACTTACTTCTGAAGTTGGCGCTCAACTTATATTTTACCTTATCCTTATCTCTGCTTAGCAACCTTATTAGATGTACGTCAGAATGAAACGGCTAACCTAAATGGTTCAGCGCTGAGGAGCGTCTGCATCATCAGGGTTCAGGAGTTGAAGGTCAAATTTTTCTTCATATATCTCCACTTGACAACCTGAATATATGTATCTAAGCGCCAAATAGCTAATTTATATAGTTAAATTAGGAGGCTCTTCTGCGTTCCCAAGATTCAAGAGTTGAAGGTCAAATTTTTCATCATTTGAAGTTAATGTAGATACTTAATACCCATGTCAAGTTTCACGAGAATTATGTGGGCAGAAAGAAAGTTATCCTGCAAAATGTGAAAACATCAGACCACTACCCCCGGGTAGTGGTCTGATGTTCCACCCCATCACTTGAAGAGTTAAGCATCGGAGCATACCCATGTCCAGAAAGGAAAGACCACAATAAAATTTCCTATCAAATGAAAGAAAGAAAATGGAAATCGGTTCACAAACATCAAGTTTTTCAAGATTATAACAATTCGTGTTTTTCCAATTTTTCGGAAAAAATCCTGATTTTTTTTTTATTTCCACGTAATGGGACCCCCTGTGAAACTGGCCCTATACAATGATGGTTGAATCATTTCGATTGGTCCCAGTATCGCGAAAAAATGCCCGGACACATAAAAAGATATATATATATCTTTTTAAAGATTTTTTTATCTTTACATAGATATATATTCAACAATTAATTATTCTGACAGCTAAAATCCGTGCCAGTTGTATAATAATATTACTTACATAATGATATAACAGCAAGAACAACCTAAATGTTAAACAGCTGGCCGTAACAAAAGGTCTCATTACAACCTTTTGTTGTAGGAATATTTTATCATTACTATGTAAATATACAGCTCATTAAAATGTTAATTCTCGGTAAAACTTATGCTTTAAAATAATACTCATGTTGTTTAACGTTTATGTTATGTTATTATTATTAGTCAATTTGACTACGTAACAAAATTACCACCATAACAATGTTTTTGCCGTCACTCGTAAAGTAGTATTAGTGTTATCTAAACATGAGTGACAATTTATGTGGACAGCTGTTGTCATTGGTGGACGATTTTCACCGCATATCGTAAGCGACTGTGATCTATTGTCGTTATCTGCGGTCAACAAGCGACGACTGACAATGGACGCTGATGTCAAGCGGCGACAGTCGCTAAAAGTCGACAGCTGTCAATGAACGTCGCTGACACCTATGTGCGATCTTCAGCGACAAGCGGCAACAATCGGTAACAGTTGCTGACGACAAGCGGCACTATCGGCGACAGTCGTCGATATGAACTTTCATTCGTGTATTGTTCACTGTCGTTTTTATGTTACCTTCATTAGTCTTATTCCTTTATCCCACTACTACGCATGGGACTAATAGTATTAAAAACATAGTCTGTCAAACTTGCAAAGTTCAATTTGATTACTATAGAACAACACAGAATGCTTAAACGGGCGAAATACGTTTAAGTTATTAGATGAAATGTTATCTAGTTCCAGTACTATGTTACAATGATCATTATAGGACCAGCGCAATGTAGCTCACTCTAGTCTTTCCTCAGTGGTGGGGAGACACCCGTGGCCAGAAGTAGGATCTAAAATGTTTACAACCGCTACACTAAAAAAATTTGTTTCTACTGTAAAGAAAAAATAAAATTTGACGGTGTACACCTCACTTTAAGAAGTTACTTAAACGCTCATTTACTTTTATTCTTGTTGTTGTTACTTTGTTGCTTAATAAACAGAATATAAATACTTTTAAAAGTATTTGTTTCTTTGAAAGCTTAAGTAAATGAGTTTCTCTGAGAATTATTTCTTGACCATTCAGTCCCTTGATCGTCATTTACAGGGTGTTCTGTTAGATATTCGGTGTTCGGTTGTGTATTGTGTAGATACCATACTTTTTTGAAGTCAAGAAGACGTAAACTTTATGAATGGTTATATTTTTAAATTATTTAATTCAGTTAAATAACAAAACAACAACAGTTAAGAAGTAGTAGGTAAGAAGTAATTGAACAATGAAGAAAAAATTACAAATGCTTATATAAATTATCCAAGGAAAATTGCTATATCTGACGTGCAAAATTAGGAGTGAAATCTGTGTATACCTACTTTTAGGGCTCACTAAAAATATTGTATACGTATATGTATAATATACTAACTAGACCCCCCTGGTTTCACCGTTTTTAAAAATGTAACATCATCAACAGTTTTAACAAATTCTCTGAAACATTTTTTTAAAATAAAAATTACCTAAGTTACTCATTACAACATCAGCTATCTTCCAATGAAATTCTTGTGAAAATAGGTTCAGCCGTTACCCAGATTATCTCAAACGGACAGACATAAATTAAAAAAAATGATTTTTTTGTTATAATTATCGTATACACTTTTATATGCATTTAGTAAGAAAGCAGTCATTTTGACATTACAAACAGATACTTCGATTTTTTTTGTGTATATGTATAGTCCGGTAGCTCCTAATCACAAACAAAACATCCTGTATGCTTCCAAAGTAACTGTTGGAGGGATATAATGTGATAGTTCTCTATTGTAGACTTAAGTCTAACGCGAGTATGGTATTTTGTTTACGAGATAATATTACCGTTTTATTACTTGGAAAACTACAAGGACCAAAAGTAATACTATTTATTATCCAAGAGATTTACATTTTACCTAAAAAGCTCTTATCTTTTTGCAGTAGCTAATTCTTTTTCGATGTGTTAGTCACTAAACTATGTTCATATATTCATAATCGGTAATTAAGTTAATTAATTTATAAAAAATAAAAGTTCTTCCTGTATTGCTGCTACCAAATATAGTTTGAATCTACTTGTTTGTTTTTTAAGATATACCAAAAACACCGACCCTCACTTTTATACGTAAGTAATAATCGTAAGCTTTTAAATTGAAATTCCATTAAAACCGTCTGGTACAAAAAAGTTTGCAAGTGTAGTAACAAATTAATATATTAAATTTAGAACAAAATAGTTTATTATTTAAATAAGGATTGCAACACTAATCCCAAACGTAATTAATTAGAATTAAGTTAAGAAGAACTAATGACATCTTTCGTGTAAAGAAATCTAATGAGGTTTTCTTTTGGAAACTGATAATTAATACTGGCGGGAAACTTCTAACACATTAGCGATGGGGCGGATTCTGGCTACAATTTAAATGGAAGACATAATAGCTCCATTTTCTCATAAAGCGAGCGTTATTTTGCCTCAGCCGCTTACGATTTTGTTTCAAAGTTAAAGTACTATAAACAAATTTCGAGTGTTCGTAAATCCTCACAATTTACGTTCTAAGGATTATCTCCGAGGGTATTGGCTGGATTCAAAGCAATAAAGTTCAAACCGTAATTATATTATCAAGGCTTTTCTCGAAACGAAGTAAACCTGTCTTTAGAAAACAAACAACAAATAATATTTGCATTAGTTAGGAATAAATTAATCAACGCTTTAGAGGTCCCGCTTCTTAGATTAATTTCCAAGAAATCAATTTGACGTCGCAAACTTGTGGTAGAAATACATTTAAGAAGAAATGGAATTTAAATCTAGAAATTAGTAACCTTACTAAAGAAGATCAAAAGCTCCTAATAATATATTTTAGATGAGTCTGGGCAAAAGCAATAAAGCAATAATACAATTTTATGAGGCTAAAATTTATCGTTTCTAACGTTACTATTATATGAAGCAAAGTTTATCATTTGTGTGGATTGTATTAGTTTTGTTTGTTGTTTCTAGTTGTAAAGGTTCATGCTTCAACAATAGCATACTTGACATCGCTGTGTTCTAATTTACAACGAGCATTTTTGATATTTTTAATTATGAACTGTTGTAAATGATATTTGTATATGGTCTAAGAACGATAATTTTTATACATTTCTTTGTTTCAGTTAAATATGCAAGTATCGTGGGTACGGCACAGAGATATTCATTTATTGACAGTGGGGCGATACACCTATACTAGCGACCAGCGCTTCAGAGCAATTCATTTGCCTCACACTGAAGACTGGACATTACAGGTAATCCATTATCTTAATCTTTATTCATATCTTCAGTGGCATAATTTAGAACACGCGTGCTGCTATCTTTTATTTTATCTTCTTCTACCGTTTCTTCAAATATTGCATTCAATCCGCTGTTAGTTATAATTATCATCACTATGTATAATTTACAAAGTAGGATTGTTGATCTGGGGATCAACAACTCATTGGTATGAGGGATGAAACATGTCACTGATAAATAAATATTATGAATTTGAAATAGTAGATGTGTTTAAAACAAGAAGGGTAATTACGTACTAAGGTTATCAAAAGATTTTAAATTGTCAGAAAGCAATTTTAACAGAAAAAGAACTTGTTAAGATAAAAACCGAGTAGCATAAAATTACATTGCAATAGAAATTGTCATTAAAGAACTACAAAATGCAAATAAGAAAGTAATTTTGTCTCATAATGTTTATTCAGCAGACGAGAGAATTGAGTTGAGTGGTGATGTTTTAAAACGTCTGCTTGAATAAATGAATTTTACGGTGCCCTGTGAACGTGTAAACAATCTTGTTTCAGATAAAATACCCACAACACAGGGATTCTGGTATCTATGAGTGTCAGATATCAACGACCCCTCACATGAGTCACTTTATACATCTTAACGTTGTCGGTATGTATGTGATAATATTTTAAATGTTTTATGTGGTGAGGGATAATTCCGCCTACATTTATAAACTAAATGGTAACAGAGTTATGACAACCTCACCTTAATTATTTAGAGACTTGTACACTGTCATTTTGATTACTGTTTCTTATGAATTATTCATACAAAATGTTTTCAATTTATTTTTAGTTTCTTACAGAGTTGATGTATCCTTGCGTATAATCTTAATCCGTTTATCGCAATTTCTTAGTCTTCATTTGTTTATACATTGTTGAAGTCATTAATAAATTTCGTTCCTATATTACAAATATTTCTAAATGGGTAAATTTTGTTCACGTCCAAACAAGTTGGTTAATTACAAACAGCACATTAAAGGCACGCACGTCTATAAAGGCGAAAGAGAAACAGAAGCTTCCATAAGGTTTGTGTCAGATCACATCCAACAAACGACTTGTGTAACGAAATAAAGAAGAAAAATCCATAATAAACAAGACTAATAAAAAACTAATTAAAAAATATTAAAATCCTTACTTCTTCTAGTATTAAACATAATGCTTATTGGGTACTAATTTAAAAAAGTGAACATTATTATTCATTAATTTTAATACTATGATTAAAAAATTCTCTATGAGGTCTTAAGATGTTTTAATACCAGTTTAGTTATTTTAGCTTAAGGGCTGGAATATAAATATAAGTAATGAATCCAATAAAATTTAGAATTATTTAATTCCTTATTATACAATTAAATTACTTCCATTACCAGTTCTCTGTCAGACAAGCCTAAAGCACGTACGTCAATAAAGGCGAAAAGAAAAACAAAAGCCTTTAGAACGTTCACGTCATTGTACTTTCCGGTAGTATTATGCATGGAACCGTTTAACTTTTTGATTTGTGTGTTCAAATTAGAAGCAAAGTCTAATTGGTGTTCCAGATTTTAAATATTTATTAATACATATTATGGCATTAAGAGATAGCTAATGATAAAGATATCTATCCAAACTCAATTTTAATACGTTACTTTGGTTTTATTAAGTTGTAAAACATTCGCGAATTGAAATATCAATGAAGAATAAAGTTTAAGTAAGCACGATAAATTACCACCAGATAAATTTCTGGAATAAATCAATTTCAAGTAATCTTAAAAACCTTCACAAAAATTATCCTAGTCAATTTCAAAATTTTCTGTTACAACCTGCACCGTCATAACCCTTAACGTCTTAAGGAAATCGTAAACCCTAAAGGCTATATAAATCCTGACCTAATTACAATAAAAACGATGTCTCGATTCAATTTCGTAGATTAATGTCTTGTTATAAACATCGTCGACATTAACGATGTTTATCACAAGGCGTTTATTATCAAGTAATAAAAGTCCGGCAAGGCGACAGCTTTAGGGAATTGTAAAAAACATCTTCGTGACTGAAATTAATTTCTTACACTGCGACGGAAAGAGGAATCTTTCTTGAATTTTCATTCTCTTTTCGGACAGCTATGTTGGATAGACGTTTTATTATCTTTAACGGTTTTAATATATGATGGTTCTATGATTCTACAATTTGGTTTACCTTCTTTTTTAACCATAGTTAAAACCAAGTAGAAGCTTAAGTTTACCGTCTACATTTACATCGTTTTTATTTTTGATGCTCATTTATTTTTTCTTCACTAACATTTGATTTTGTACTGTTTTTCAATAGTTATTGAATACATATGTATTTTTATGCCGATTTTGTACAAGTTCCCTTGTTATAATTATTAAATTGTTTATAACTCTTTGCAGAACCAACGACGGAGATCATAGGTGGTCCCGACTTGTACATAGATCGGGGAAGTACAATTAACTTGACATGCGTGGTTTTGTATTCTCCAGAACCACCTGCATATATTTTCTGGAATCACAATGATGCGGTAACTTTCATAATAAAATTTCTGTCATCAATTAATATATAGATATCCAGTAGTCATATCAACCAAGAAGAAAAGATATTTTTATAAAAGACACAATTATATTTTATTTACATTTTTGCTTCATACATCCATACAATTTGTATCACTCAATCGATACCTTGTCAATCAATATCCACATGTACATACTGATGATTGATTTCTCATTAGATTATAAGTTACGACTCTCCAAGAGGAGGTGTATCTGTGGTAACGGAGAAAGGAGAAACGACTACGTCCTTCCTCCTCATCCAGCAAGCCAGGCCGTCAGATTCCGGGACTTATCAGTGCAATCCAAGCAACGCGCAGTCTAAAAGCATCGTGGTCCACGTGCTAAATGGTAAGTTTAAATGTTTAAAAAATAATATTTCAATGTTCGTAACTTTTTGCTAAAAATTTAAACAAGGCAGAACTTCAGGTGATTTAGTAGCTTCTTCGATTCTAACTCGTGTGGCAAATGTTTTGCTTCTTTCATAAAAGCAGTGAAAGTTTGCGATAAAACACGATAAAACTTTTACTTGAAAAATACTCAACAATATCAATCTTGTCAGATTGAAATATACAAGATAAACAGACTTTAGATAGATAGTACCATTATTGTATTTATCAAAAAATATGCAATTTCAAAAGCTTGACATCACTATCTAAAAGGAATTCTAATCTCCTTGACAAATTACCTCTCTGAGATAACGGAAGAAAATACAATTTAAAAAATCCTTTACAGTCCAACAAAAAAAGGTTAGACGAAGCCCATTACCATTATAACAACGACAACGATGAATCAAACAAATGAAACGTTATGAAACGTTCGCTTTAATGGGTACGTTAATAATTTTTATTAGCTACAACGCTGTATGAGTAATTAGGCGTCGCCTGTCGCGAAGAGCGTAAAATGAACCGACGTGTTAATAAAAAATCTTTTAAACGTCCTTGATGAAAGTTACGATCTTGATAAGCAGACTGAAATGGCTTTAAAATGGTGACGCTAGTCGGTCAGAATAGTAATTTATTTGGCGAGAAAGAGGCCAGCACTTTCTGTAGTAAATTGTTTTAAGTAATCCAATTTAATACTAATGGGTGGTTACACGCTAAGTGTTACGATAGATTAAAGCCTTGTCAAGGTTTAGGTTTTAGCAGACATGTTATTTATTAGTCAACTTTTAGCTTTCTGCTATCAGCCAGTAACTGATGATAGCAGACAGCTTATATTTGCTTGTAAATTTTTCTGACGTCTATTATCTAAAACCCCTTTAGTATAATTTAGTTAACTACTATTAACTAGAAAGATTATACTGTCAGTCCTCGCAAATAAAATAGAGCTTAACTGGCCTTATGTTTCCAAATTTACCCCTGCTTTCATATTTATTAATGTAGGATCTCTATCTTTAATATTGTACACGGACATTAGATTATCTATCCAATTTCTCTGAAAGCATAGATCGTTGATAACGAAATCCACATTTACTTTCTTTGAACAAACATTAATATAACTTCGCAGAGCAATTTTAGTTTAAACTCCAAAGTATTTATTCAAAGCAAAGATTTTTATCGAACAGATGGGGTAAATATATTGTGGCGTGTATTAAAGGAACTTATGTAAACTGTAAAATTAAACTCACATCAGAATATTTATGTCATTGGTTAGCTCGGTTAAACAACCCAAATCGTCTATTGTAATAAATATAAAAACAAAGTAAGAATCATAAATAAAATATATCCTATTAACAATGGAAACAAACCGATAAACTGTAGTTGTAGTTGTAGTTTATACATTCAATTTATCAACATACCCAATATTTTGATATGATTCAACTAATTTAAAATCTGCCATCGGCATTGTTGAGAGCAGTTTTAATTTTTGCCAAAGAAGCAAATTCGATTTTCCCTTTATCAGGTGAGTATCCTGCGGCAATGCAGCGCGGTGGGCAAGCGTTCGCGCCGACGTCAGTGACACACTGCCTTGTCCTGATCATCGGTCTTCTGGTGGCACTGTCCTGACATACACCGACCTGCCTCATAATGTAAATATACTTTTACCAAGTTTCGCTGCTTATAATGACGCTTGTGATGCTACAACTATCATACAAAGTGTGATCATTCCAGCAGATGATGGTAAATACGACACAAATGTCACTGTAAGCAGTTAAATACGTTCGCTATTTTATAGTGTGGGTTGTGTTATGTACAATATAAATTTAAAAATCCCTGAGCAAGTAGACGTGCTTGTTTCGTATAGAATTGTATATAATGTACTTTAAGATATTAATAAGCGTGACGGTATTGGTACTTTCACGAAATTTAATGATAGGCGGTCGCTACATCTTTATTAGTTCTCAGAACACTCTCAATATGTAACACGATCTGATCTGGTATAAAATACGTATTACATTAATGATAATTATGAACACTATTAAGCGACAAGTCTAAATTATGATCTTTATTTAAAAATATGGATAGAAGCAGCCAAAGAAAAACTTTTAGGCGAAAGATGTGACATAGGAATGATCAAGCAGCTGACAATACTATATTAACAGAAATATTTAGACAAGAGTGTACATATAATAAAGAGTAAAGATATACGATTCATTATATCTAGCTTTACTCTATATTAACAAATGTAAATTGTAAGTAAATATTAAGTGTTCTCGCAATGGGTTCACTCAAAAATATTGTAAATATTGTAAAGAAGGCTTTTGTACAGGTCATGTGTATAGCAGATGATGTATTTCTAATGTACAGGGAAGAAGTGTTAGTGATAATAATAAATCAAAACGTGTGAGAAAAGTGGACTTATTTTTGATGGAATTTGAGTGGTTTAAGAATATAACTAAATCGCATTAGACAAGTGACAGCGTAAAAGATGTTTACGGTTGAGAAAATAAAAAAAATACATGAATGAAAGTAAACGGTAAACTGATTACAAATGACCTGTAAAGAGCCTCGTTGTAATTAATTAGTTACTACAATAATATAGGCTATGAATATAAGCATAATTTAGTAACGAATAATATTTTACATATTAGTTAGAAAGAATTTGTTTCATTAAATTTACCGGCTGTTTTTATTCAAATGTACCTAATTTGGAGCGGAATCTTTCTGTATTAGTCTTGTAATGTAATAAAATATTTAATTGATAACACAACTGAGATTTCTTTGAGCATTACTTAAGATCTGTCTCACTGTGAACGATTAAACGACAAAAAATAACAATAAACCTTCTTTACCAAAATAGCAGCATTGAGTACCGTTTGTAATTTAAAGTTCATCCCGTTCGCAACTTGCAATGATAATTTAATTTAGAAAAAGTATATTTTCATATATTGAAAAAGTTGATAATATTAATCATTTACAGAATTTTTTCTCATCTTCAACCTCATTATTATTTTATTTTGATTTGTATTGTCTAGTTAGATTGATATTGTTTATGTCCTCTAACTTTCCGGTCGTTACTGGTGGCAACTGGTTGCTACCGGTTTTAAGTACATTATTGATTTCTTTTACATCTTATAACTCGTTACTTGTTGGCGGTGAAACATATTCCCTACTTAAGTATATTTTCGTATCGACAGAGTCTAGATGCTCCCCGTCCCTGTCCTAATAATCTCACCGTAGATTGAGATTTGAAGTGCTTTTAAAGACAGATACTGTCATAAAATATGTAACTATAAAATAATATTTATTTATTCAAATTTAAGTATGTATTTAAAAATACAATTGTATATAATCATTTACGTGTTGTCAGATAGCATTTCGATATTCTTCTCTGTGTATAAACGAAGGAAAATATTTCATTGAAGTGTTTTTTCTTAGAGTACGAAATTGCAGATCTCGATAATTATAACCAGTTATTATTATGTCGAAAGTTTATTATTGTATACAAATAACAATAGATTAAAAGATTTGTTGTATGTATTATGATACTTGACTGTGCAACAGCACGTTATAAATTACATGTATGATAAACATGATTATAAAGAAATAATAAAGTTTTGAAAAAATCATGTGTTTTATTTATACGACTTATATGTTTTGTAAAAATGTTTTACTTTCAACCTCACGGTAACATCAGATTTCGACATGTCAGTTCAAAAAACTCAAAATATACACGGACGCTTTTAGAGATTTCACTAGATGGTGCTAGTATCGGTTATTTACTATTAAACAGATAATTAATTAACGTAATTTTAACTAATAATTAACGTAATACCTAAATCTGAGGAAGGAGACCAAACTATGTTTTTGGGTTTTGGCGCACACGCCTCACATATTCTAGTGACCCCATGCTTATTTAATTACTATGGAAAATCGTCAGAAATACATACATAGAACTGTCTTGTGTCCTCAAAATTGAATGCATTCTGCCTATTCGGAGATACAATCGTAGTAAATCAAAACTTAATATCTTATTTTGACGAAGAAGGGGAACCAAAAGTCGATCTATCCCTATACTGTAGTTAGGTATTAAAAAAATCAAAAGTATTTACAAAATGTAAGACGTAAACGTAATTATTTCGAAGTTATGAACAAGAGAAAATGTAAAAAGCGGCCCGAGGCGGGAGGCTGAGAATAATAAAATAACACATTATAGATTCATATTACTGAGTTGCAAAACTTTTTGTTTACATGCAAAGAATATACAGAATCCGTTTGTTTGAGGGCGGGTATACAGGGGAGTAGGCGGACCTTATGAATATCTAATCGCACTGAAAAGAGATGAAAGATGGCTTACTTAATTCATAAAGACTTATTTACATGCTACATCGGGCGTATTTTGTTAAGGAAAATGTACTATTTCTGGACTCCCTTTCGGAAAAATTCTTATTTGAGATCCGTTATCAAAGAAATGGGCTTTTTGATGAAATAATTAAGAAACGAAATGGAATAAAAATGAATTAATATAGTCAAATGGAAATGTGTACTCAACTCGGATTTTTGGTTAAACATAAAATAAAAATAGCTAGTCTTTAAAATCTTGATTCAATAACAAACCACTTACAATATTACGTTCTTAACTTTCATTTGTGTGAATATTAATAAGAACTTTATTCATAAGTTCAAAAGGTCGTAAAGTCTTTCGTGTTTTATATCCTATAAATGTAGTGTCAAATGTCATTGGGTTTTGGTTTCAAGGGTTTAATAAGAGTCAGAACTCACGGGCCGTTTTTCTTCTGTTCCCGCGTGCGTATATGGTATCGCGTCACGCGTAGGTATATCAAAATGTAAATAGTAGCCATTTTCATGGCGCGATTAATTTCCGCGGCGGCTACTTAATACCGCAAAACTGTGGTCTCGTAGATTATAAAACCAATCAAGTATCTGGTGTCAAAGGTGAAAGCGGAATAATAAAGATCCATGAATTCTCACTTTTTCATGTAATTAAACATAGCAATATATAAGACGGGATACCTGATAAAAAGCAAGGGAGTTGCCAATGCATCGCGGACTTTGAAGAAGCACTCTTTCTGCATCTTTCTTGAAGAGCTCCATGTCTGAGCACTCCGAGAGTAACTCGGAAGGAAGTTTGTTCCATATCTAACTCCTTCACGAATCTCTAAAAGACACTTATATGAGCCATTTCAACTTAGTATATATTTATTATATTATCATACAGACGAGCGCAGGTAGCACTTAAATATTATTCCCGATAGGTTAAACACAGATATTTCTTAAAGGCAATGACTGCTTACGAATTAGGTAAACTGCATACTCATTCACTACTTCAATTACCTGTAAATTTTATATGTAAGTACAGGTTCGCTGTACAAAACGGAAACGGAAACGGAAAAAAATAAAATCCTATTACGGAAATATATGACAAGGAAAATTTAACCCTCGTATCGCGACGTCGGAAAGAAAGTCCTTATCTAAATTTATGTATAGAGGGGAAGAAAATGCGTTTATGTTTTATGCACTATCTCTTTGATACCTTGTAATCGTGGGTTTTTGTACGTGCAATATATTAATGTGTGTAAAGTATTTTAGTAATATATGTATGTGATAAACACTTTATGTTAAGTGGTTACCGGTTTTGATATATTTATCTTATCATCAACCCAATTCTGTCCTTCTGCTGAGCTCGGCTCTGCTCTCAGAATGAGTAGGGTATAGGCTATAGTTCACCACGAGGCCAAGTGCGGATTATTAGACTACATATGTTTTTCTTATTCACAATTTTTCACAAGTGTATCGCGGAACAGAAAGATTAAATATAAGGAACATAAGCCTATTTGATATATTGTAGAGAGCTTATATTAATCATGTTTTAAGAAATTATTTTTATACCAATTAGTAGTATACATTTTCTCAGAATCGCAGAAAAAGAACCATTCTCAGTTTTGAAATCAAACCACAGCTATCCTTACGTACCACTAATCTAAACCAGGTTTACAAAGACACAGCTTCATCTAGTGCACATCTATATATAGTAATATATTTCATAGCAAAGGGCTGCTTTAGAATTCGGATAAACAAATAATAAAGCGACAAGTTCAAATAAAATCAGATACCAAAAAAGGCAAGCAAAATATTTTACAAAACACTTTTATTTCTAAAATATTTTGACAGTGAAAATAAATCAGTATCTGATACCAAGATAAATACAAAAGAAAAAACTCTCCGGTGATTCGAATTCTCGACAATATCGATTCGCAGTAAACCATATTCGAGCAACATTTTTAACGAAAGGGTTGGGAGCGGCCTCGGAGGTATACAAAAGAGTATAACCTATTTCCACGCAGAAGCTTTTCATCGCGCAAGAAAGGAATAGGTAAATTCTATAGTGTGTCACCTAACTGACAGAGATAGGTCACACGCTGGCTGTAAATGTGCTGAAATTATGGATCTTTTCAGTTTATTTGCGGATAGGTTTGTGGCGTGGGACGGAGAATATTTATCGTTGCTCGTGGAATTTATTCAAGGGTTGTAACTGAATCTGTTTTGGATTCAGCTTTCAGATTGCCGCCTTATATTACGTAGTGGGTAGCACTTTGGAGTTTATTGAATGATATAAAATAGGCTGGTAATACTTATAACTGTTATACCTAATTGTAAAACAAGTGCTTGGAAAATTCATCTTTATTTTTGGTAAAATATGAGTTGATAAATATTTTTTATATACTTTTAGCAAAAGATAAAGTATTAAACGTTATGGTAGACTAGTGTAAACATGCACGCTTTCTCTCCGTGTAATTCTCTTATATTCATTTTAATTACACATAAAGTTTGTGAAGACAAGGCAGTACTCCCTATTATTTTATTTCTGACCTCATAATCATAAGTCTCTCATAATTTAGTAGATATATAAGTGACAAGCTCTTGTACTAGTGTCCGGCATCGCCTTCGCAAGAACCTATTACATATGCACGAATGCTGTTTACTAAATTGGCCGCGTGACTTGCTAGACTTGCTGAAGCAAATAAAACTGTTTGTGTAATGTAATTTGACAAAAGATTACTAGTACTGAAAATCCAACAATGTATTGGTAAAATCTGACTAAGTAAACGTATTTATATGTTTTAACTAGATGTTCTACACTGTTTAAGTGAATACAAATGTGTTATTTTTCCAGAGAATACAATATAACAAATTAATACCTGAGAATGTAATAAATTATGTAAGTTTTGCTATTCTATATTCAGAATAATTTATAGTATTTTACATTTACACGGCTACCTACAGTAATATGAACATGCATCACATCATGTATACGATTGTAAATGATTGTGACATATTCAGTAAATATACACATAACACTGAACGACGTAATATATTATACCTCGTCTTTTTCCCTCCCGCCCACACTTTCCCGCATCAATATAAAACTTCTATAATTCAGTGGGTTCGTAAGCAGCAAGTTCCTGTACTATAATGACCGGCATCGACTTCGCACGAAGCTATTACGTACGCACGAGCGCCGTTCACTAAATTGGCCGCGTGACTTGCTGGACGGGTTAAGCTGTTTGTACAATGGGAGTGGATACAAGGGTTTAGATTGAATTAAAATTGTGTTCTATTTACAAATAAGGAAAATGTAAATTAACAAAGCGTTTTAATGGATTGTTTACAAATAGTGGGTGGTAATGAAAATAAATTATTTTTCTTTCGAGTTTTAAAGGTAAGCGTAGCTTTCGCGTTCGCGTAAAACCGCCGCTATATATGTATGTACTATTTTGTTTATACTATGCTACATCTGAAATGCGTGGTAAGACAAACATTCCTTGTCTGGGCATTGTGTACTAGTCATCAACGCAGTAGCAACGCGCTGATCACCGATTTCAGACTTCTTTTCTATGTAAAATTCGTTACAGATGTCCACAAGTGGCAGTAAACACTTCTCATCAGCTGGCTGTGATATATAAAGATTTCTATGTAACGACATAGAAATCTGTTATATAATATAAGTAGTAACGACTACTTATATTATATAAAAAAGAAATACGTTCTGATATCAGTACATTCAACGTTATACTGGTAAGTATTATGTAACTTTGATAAATTTTTAACTCATTTTCTCGAACAAACCAACGTTTAAGTGGATTTATAACATTGTGATATGGGTCAAGTTATTGGCGACTATCCACCTAACTAAACATAATTTATACAGAGATGTTTGGACAGCGACTAAACAAATATTGTTGGAGCAACGGGGAGGTCAAGTAATAGCGGGAAACGCAAGCGAACGCAAATAGCTTACTTTAAAATGCAACGATTGCTTTCATTTCATTTTGAATATACAGCGTGTTAAAATACAAAAAGACTGCAATTGAAGTAAATTAAGTTACGTAATGTTTTCGTTGAGTTATTATAGCGTAATGGCGTAATATTATAGCGACAGGATTTTTTACTTCTTACACATCCGAACTTCGGACCCAAATATACGAACGTGTGGTGGTCGCGATGTACGCTAAACGTTTATTAGCTTACTGTCGCTCGTGTGTTACGTCCCTTAGTCCTCCAAAAGCAATGCGACTGCGTCCGATCCCACAGGACTCAATCCTGTTTGAGATTGATTACATATTTCTATGGGTGGATGTGATCACTTATTTTAAATAAATCATGGATTTTTTGTTTGATGAAAGTGGCGAACGAGCATGATTTTCACCTGACAGTATCTGGTCGCTGCTGTCCATGAATATTTTTTTAATCCATTCTAGATAATATTAAAGTTCTACCTGACGTCGACCATTGCTATCCCTAAAGAATAAGTTGAAACGCTCAGTTAAGTTTGTTTCCATTGTTATTTCATTTCATAAAAATACCACTGATACAAGCACTATAAAATGTTATAGGTATCGCAACTTTATTAAAATATTTCAAAGCCAAATTTGAGGCGAGCCAAAACCACACATTGGTATGGAACACATATTGATTAATTTTGTATACCTACTTATAAATGAATGAGAATTTTGGATTTATCAAGAATTACAATCGCTATCTAACCTCTTTGATCTGACCGGACTTTTATTTGTACAGTGAAGACTACACAGTGTTTAGGTCAATTGAATGAAAGTAACAAACACACCAGAACACAACAGCGTAAATGTTGGATTAAATGTCCTACAGATAAACATACAGGCAGTATATTGAATGCATTAATCATTGAATAATTACTGGGTTATGCTTAAGAATGTCCAAACTAAAAGTACTACAAAACGAAATAAGAGCTACAATGTTTTTCCGAACAGTAAACCAAATATGAGAATGGGTATTTTTCGTATTAGTGGGATTGTTCCAGCGTCCGAGTCTGGTTTCCATTCATCCTATCGTTTGATAAATACTGTTTTTCTCAAGCGTGGTATATGTATGAGATCCGCGAAGATACTGCAGTGAAATCGCGTGGAAGTACTACACGCCTTCAGGCATAGTTCCGCGTGACAAGGAAAGAGTCCTAATGCAATAATGATTTTGAGTGTTAAAAAAATGACACGTATGTTTCCACATTGACCCTCTTAGTGCATTGCGTTTTAGGAACTAAATGTAGAATCGAGTGTGACATCAGCCTAAACAAATACTGGCAAATAAAACCCGAGCCAAAAATGTACGGGCAAACAGCTTGCTGTAAATGCAATGCATATTGATTACTTTTGTTTCTTTTTGCCCATTTTTCATCGAAACTCGGACGACCTAAATTGGATACTCTGGTTCAGATCTGATGATGTAATATGACTTACGAGCAGTTTGATAATATGTTTATATATCAAGAGAGGTGTTGGCTCTTTGATATTTCGGTCTGACCTTTTTACTCTTACTCTTTTTATGGAATTGGTAGCAGACAATCCTCCCCGTCATTACAATGATTCAGACTAGAAATCTCTATTGACAAATAATTATACATACTACGACATGTTTTTTACATATAGTTTATTTAATAATGTGTTTCATCTTTTGCCTAGAAGATTTTAGATGTTATTTGAAACATCACCTAATTCAAGTCTACACTCTTCATTTTCCGTTTTGCCCCTTCGATTATGGTAATTAAAATCCTTCCATAGTACTCATTTAGGTACATAATTAATTTTTGGGCAAGTTCCGACATTTTTAGACGCATCAGATGGCCTGACGTTGGCCAAAGATACTCTCACAACATTCAAACCACAATACAGCAGAACTTATCACTGTAGTGATCATGCTAAAATATGACTGTCAGGTTTCTGAAGTTGAACTACGAAGTGTTCTAACCACTTTTAGTTAAACTACATTTAATACAGATTTTGTAAGTCGCACTGCGGAGTAATCAGTATTTAACTAGGACATTATCGTGATTAAGCAAATTTACAAGCCGTGTAGCGTTTCGTACGATGTCACTCAAACAATTAATGCTTAAACGGAACTCAGCCTTAACTAATTACTGCTAACTGTCCTCGTGACAATGCCATTTCACGCTATTTTAATTATGTACCCTCTTTTGTTCTAGCTTTGCCGTACCTTCACTCACATGTACCGCAATAGTCACAAACAAAGGTTTAAAGGTGGTAGAACCCTTTGTAGTTCGACACCGGCGGCACCACGCCACTCTTATTTCTGCCTAATAATAACAGAAGTGTTAAGCGCTGCTGTATTTTGGTTTGAAGGATGTGGTAAGGGAGATAAACTTAACGAGGGTGGATCACAAATGTCCATGGGCGGCAGTTGCCACTTACCATCAGGTGAACTGCATGCTCGATTGCTACTCCATCATATAAAAAAATCAGTTTCTACCGGTCATTTGACTTGTTGGTCACTGCGACAAAAACTTTGTCGTGTAGTCGCAAGTCTGATTATAATCGCAACTTCACTTTTTTTCTATAAAATTTCAATCCAATCCGAATCTCCATACGTTCATATCATACATAGTCTTACATGCATATTATTTTATTATTTTCATACATGCTCGATTCTGCGATTTAAAGATTATTGAATTAAAAACTCAAAATTGCGCGGCGCTACTCGACATTATCTAATGTTAGAATTATTCACAAGCAATAGTTCAATGCATTCAATGTATTAGCAGATGCGTATCAATGGGCACTGTCTGTTCTTAACATAAATTGTTACCGCGAAATTACCTATCGATATTATAAAACATTCTGACAGAATAGGAATTCAGTATTCATTTTGGTAGCTTCAAAATGTGCAAACATCAGTATTTTTTTGCGCTCTCTTGTAAAGCCCTATGCTCTAAGACTCACGATATATAGACTACTAATCTGATATTGTAATTGTCCAGAGACAAAGGTAACGGTTATGATTTTCGATAGGACTACACATAAAATATGTCAAACGCGTAAAATTGTCACAATTCTATACATATTTCCTCTTGACTCCTATTTTGTCTTAAACTATTTTGTTAATGAAAATAGTATAAGCGAATAAACTAACACACACTTGCGATAATGCAACGACAAAACGGTTATTGATTGAAAAGTCGTACGTGTGAGTGAATTCGTAGAGCTATGTCGGCGGATGGAGTTAAATTGTTTTGAACTTTTCCTATGGAAGTTTTAGTGTAATTGTTTCAGGAGACTAATTAGTAAATTCTAGTCACGTTTTATATGGACATTAAAACTTTGATGTTATAGTCGGGGTGGTAATGGAATCATATTTTTCGCGTACTACATGCGTGTACAGTAAAAGTGATAATCGTAGTAATTCATGAATAGTAAATATGTACAATATAATTAATCGCAGTACAATTAATTTATAGGTACAATATAGTACTTTTTCTTCCTTTACAAGAATCGTGTTCGTTAAACGTAAAGGATATTTAGAAATTTTATTCACTTCCTTATCGAATGAAAAACCTAATTGGAGGTATATCACAACGTAATTATGAAACAGTGACTTTAGTCATCAGCATGATAAAATAAAATGAAAGCAGTTATCTAAACTATAACAAATAACTATTTCTTTGTATATAGCAGAATGGTTTCATGGATGTGATAGGGGAGAAACTGCACGCTTACCACTACTCAAATATATGAAAAAACTCCACACAAATATAACGTTATAAAAAGTCAAAAATATTAGATTGAAAGTCGACCCTTTACAGAATTATTTTTGAACATTACGAAAGATGAGATGAAAAGAAATATTTTTTAAAAGTACACATAAAATTATAAACCTAAGCTTATTGAGCATGTGGAGTTGGAGCTCCTTTAGACAGCATACTTTTTTCTGTTAATTGATTACAATACATTGAATTATAATACAATTTTTAAACAGTTTTTTAACACATGTTTAAACTTTCTATTATATATATTGACTGCATTCGACTTCCAAGTAATAATTATAAACTAACTCTTTTTTAAGTCCTAAGGGACTGCATGTTCTAAAATCATTTATTAGTATGTTACGTAAGTACTCTCTACAATAATCATGCTTCTAAACCTAGCTGTCTAGCAATCATTTAAGTTTTAACTTGTAGATATTAGAACACACAAAAACAGTAACACTTTTTAAATTTCTACGTGAAACTCTTTGAGGTAAATATAACTGTTACCATCCGTTGTTTTTGACAAAATATCCTAACGGCAAATAACTTTAGGGGTAATATATCACAGACAGGTTAGTGGCTATCTACAGGAACATGTTTCTAACTTTGCGTTCGCGACGCTATCTGTTTTTTCCTGTTCACGAAGACGAGTTATATTTAAGCTTACAAAACAAATAACTACGCCGCAAACAAACGTAACAAATAGTTATGTTTTAAATGCAATTTTGTTTTTACGGAAACCTGTTTGTTAAATTTAATTAGTATAGATAGTCTATGAGCTGTTAATCTAGTGGTATGAATGTCTGTCCCTTCTATTGGTCACGGGGTTAAATTCCAAGTAGCTCAACTTTTCTGAAATACTGAAATTTATTGTTTTTTTTTTATATGTGATGAAAGTATAAAGGAATATGCTCTGCATTATGGTTAGTCGCAACGGCCGTCCATGTGTACCTGAAATCGAACGTAAATGAAATTAGAATTATACCTATGCTCGAACTCAGATGCGCTGCTACCCCTGAGAACTAATTTGAAACGACTCGGGGAAAAGTATATCTCTTTTACCACATCCGTTAAGGTTGAATACTTAACATTGTTGTTACTAGACCCAAAAAGGAATGGTGGTGGTGCCTCCGAAGTCGAACCATAAAGAATTGTGTAATTTAACTTTACTTTTTTGATACGCGACCCTTTGGGGGAAAGATCGAGCTGTTAAGATTCTTACTCACTAAAACCGTTTTGGATACCACAATGCGTAAATGTATCTGCCAGCTCTGGGATATTGAGAACAATATACCAGCGCTTCCTTTAGGCTCTCCCGGGGCATTGAAAACTTTACGTAACTGAACCAGTAAAAATTAAACTTCCCGACTACAAATTTAATACACTCGCCTTATATCCAACATGATTTTTATTTAGTTGCTTAAAACTAACATGACTTACCAAAAGTAGGCCTTGTTTTATTACTCTCTTACATGACATTTCAATCAATCATTCCAAATGTATACGAACGCTGTAACGCATGGAGGGGAATCCATAACTCGATCATAAAATACTTCACCGCGCAAATCAACTCTATCAAAGATGTAGTCGATAAAATATGAATTCCGACCCGCGTATTTCAAATCTCGTCATAAATGTCGGGGGAAAAAATTATACACCCATTTTATGTGGATGAATAATGCACCAAATCTTTTTAATCTTTTCCAGCTTGTCGTACCGCGAGCGAAGATAAGCGATTTTCTTGGATGCCTAATTATGTTTTTTTTATACGATCTTCATTGTGAAATTAGTATCCAGTGGACTGCATGTCAGTTTGGTTAATGGCAAACGTTCACTACCGTCCACGAATATCTGTTATGTAACCAACTCCAAGTGGTAAGTGGTGTGGTAGGGGAGATTCCAGACTCGAGGCATTCCAACTTAAACCTCAGAGGTAGCAAGGCATCTGTAATATACCTCTTATAGGTTTCTAATCTTATCTGGGGGTCCATTACAGATGTTTGTGGGCAGCATTTGTCACTTGCTAATAATATTGCTATTCAAAGGTGGTAGAACCGTACGTAGTTCGCCTCCGGCGGCCCCACCGCCACACTTATTTCTGCCTAATAACAGCAGTGTTAATCGCTGCTGTCTTCTGGTTTGAAGGGTGTGGTAAGGGAGATAAACTTAACGAGGCATTCCAACTTAGTCCTCAGCGGT